>VXBS01006402.1:0-44190 GCA_013400255.1 Sitta europaea
GGGGGCAGCCGGGGGGCGTCAGGTCCCGCGGGGCACGGCCCCTGTCCCTCGTACCTTCTCATCCTCCTGCTGTGCTCTCCGACCCTACCAGGGAGGCTGCGCGGGTTCAGCTGGCCGCGCACCCTACCATCGCCGGTGGCCGAAGGGTGCGCAGCTGAACAGCCGGGCAGGGTCTCCCCCGGGGGCTGCTGCTCGGAGTTCCGCTGGAAGCTGGCCCCGGGAGCACCCTCGGGCCTCGGTGGACTAAAGGGAACCACCCTGTGTCTCCGCTAGCTCCGTGGATGCTTCCTTCTCCATCAAGGCCACCGGCATCAGTGGACCTACCTTTTATGATCTCTGCCCTTCTCTGCTTGCTCTGCCCCTCCTGGGAAGGTGCCAGGAAAGGGGTACTTGCTCAGCACCCAGAGCAGCACATCACTTACATGCTGTCCCAAGCGTCTCCCCAGTTCCAACCCTTTTAACCTGCCTGCCTGTCCCCAGCTCGGCCATGCTGCAGCCCTTCTCCTTGGACCAAGTGGTGGTAGCAACTGCTGGTGAGGGATGAAAAGGACCTTGCAGATGTGACTGCTCCTTTCCCCCTCCACTGCCTTTTCTTGGGAGGTGAGCAAGGCAGCAGCCAAGCCAACTCCCCCTTGGCGTTAGCAGCCAGAAAGGAGAGTGTCACGCTGGAAAATGGGGTTTTCCTGCAACCCCGCCTGTGGCAGCACTGCTCTCAGCAGACTTCTTCCAGGATAAGAGGGGGAGAAATGGCTCCATTCCCCAGCTCAAATAAGCAGCAGAAGGCAATGATTGCAGAGAGGCCTCCTACTGAGAAACGGAGGAAGAAGGAGGGAGTGTGACCAACCCAGGTGCATTTCCCTGCAATTGGCTAACTTGAACTTTTTACCTCTAAAAACGTCACAAGCTAATTCATGGCATGTCAGCTCTGCATTTTCCATCTCTGGCCAAAGCCTGGTCCTTGGGGAACTGGTAGTGGATGTTGCAGCAGTGCCAGTGCACTGCATGGGAGAGGAATGACCTTTTGCTTGTTGAGGTGTGTGGCAGGTAATCATTAACAGGGCCAACTGCTGTCACCCCAGCTCTGCTTAGCTGGGGCTGGGCTTGCATGGCTTTCTCTAGCCTGTACACATGCACCTGGTGCCTACACTCCCAGGTGTGCTTCCTTCCCGGAGCAGGGCAGACAGACCTCCAAACCACCAGCACCTGACTGAAAAAGGGAAGGAGGGGATGCTGGCACCCTTTGGAGAGAAGGGCAGGACTCTGCCCCAAAGGTACACTGCCCCTTTCCCAACACTCCTCATCAGAGTGACCACATAGTGGGACTGCTTTTCTTCCCCACTGTGTATTTGACACTGGGGCAGCTGGAAGACTCCAATTGCCATGGTTACTGACAGCCTCCCTGCCGGGCTGTGGGCCAGCATGCCGGGGTCTGGGCACTGAAGCAGAGCAGGGCCCCTCCTCCCAGTTGCACGTACACCTGGTCCCCGGGGAGGCCAGGACAATTCGGTGTGCCTTACACCTGCTGCAGATCCTCACTGTTAGCTCTGGGCAGGAGTTGCAGTTCGAAGACCATGAAAGAGAAGGCACTCTGGGGGTGGAAGGGACGATGCAGGCAGGGAAGGAGGCTGCTTCTCTGGGCAGAGAGGGGCTGGCAGGAGCACTAGGCAGGCTGCCACAGTGCCCCTAGAAATCTGAATTTAAGATATGAGTATAGCTCTTCATCATCCATTGGATCCATCACCAGCATGCCACTGGCCACTGTGATTACCTCCTTCTTGAAAGGAAACCACAGGAGAGAAGTGTGTTGGCCACAATCATACTTACGAGTCTGAGGCTAGAAACAGGAGTGTCCCTAATACTCCACTTCTGTAATTGGAGAGCTGCCCTTCCACCAGAGTGACAGAGAAAATCCCAGCCCTCAGTGCTCAGCACTGGAGGCAGAAGCCCAAGACTCCCTGCTGGAGCTGGAAATGAAAAGGAAGAGCTCCTGGCAGGCTCATCTCCCACGAAGCAGCATGGCTGGGGACAGCTCACCACAAAATGAGGCCAACAAACGTTTTGAAACTGGAGGCTGGATGCTGCTGTAGTATCCACTGACAGCTGTGGCAGCTGCTGGGGCTGCAGCCTTTGCCCCAAGGAGGAATAGCAGGCTGCTGACTCACACTTCCAAGGCCTTCTGGATCACTTGGGAAGGCAGTGCACTTTCTCCCTTTCCCACGTTACACTGAGCATTGATGTGCCTCAGAATGGGGAAGTTGCCTCAGGACAAAGACCCCATATCTAGCAACAGTCCCAGAATGCTGCTGTGCTGGGAAGTGAACGAGGATGTGGGCCAGCAGGGAACTCCCAGAAGTACCCCCAAGATTGGACAGGAGCAGAGGCCTTGGGATCTGACCTTGTTTGTGCCATGCAGGGCATCTGCTGTGCAGTGCCCACTGCAATCTTGTGGATGCAGCAGGAGATAGGAACTAAAACATCAATCTCTTTATTTCAATGGCAAGAAACAACAACATCCAAACAGTCAAAGTTGAAAAGCAATGGGAACACAGGCTCGTGCCAGGCCCTGGGCCAGCTGGAGCCAGCACCCTCACATAGTTACAAAAATACAATCCTACAACAGCATCTAAGAAACACAGACCCAGGTATTGCACAGAACACCTGCCCTCAGGGGGCAGGGGGACCAACACCCCCTCCTTCTTCACCAAAATATAAGCAGGCTTGGAATTGCACAGCAACTCAGCTCACAGGTGCATGGAGGGGGCCAGGCAGGGAGGGCGACAGTGTGTCTCTCAACTACCTGTACAAAAACTATAAGGGAGAAAGGGGAAAGCTGAGGCTCTAAATGCCTCTGGGCATCCCATCTGGGGCAGCAGTGGTGTGGCCCTCGGAGAAGATGACAGTGCCTTGTCTGTCAGTGGCCTGCCAGCAGTGCTGGTAACTCCAGGCACTTCTGGAGTGTCCCAGCTGTCAGTGCATTAGTACACTATCATTATTTGCCAATACTGCCTCTGGCCCCTGCACTGCCTTGCACCTCTGTTCCCCAGTACAGCATCCCCCATCCTTCAAGGAAACCCTGCCCCTGGGCAAAAAGTCTGAAGGGTATTCTGGTTCCCTACAGTATCCTCATACCCTTTTCTTGGTAGCAGGAGGGATCCAAACAGTGCCACCCAGCACTACCAAGTGGGCACAGCTGCATGTGAGTGCAGAGGGACTGCACAGACCACAGCCAGCAGCAGCAGTGTCCTCTCCTGGAGCCAAGCTGTGAACAGCAACCCCCTTCAAAACCACTGCCCACCTGAAAGTGCCAAGCAGGTGTGCTAGGTTCAGAACCATCGGCTTTCCTCCTCTGTGGGCACCTCCTGGTCTCACAGACTCAGTTCTGCACAAGCCTTGCTGAAGGCCTGCCTTGATGTCTCTGCATCAGGCGCTCACAGCATCATCGGGGGATGGAGTGTGGTGCCCCATGGCAGGTGGTTGGCAAAATTCCATCCCATTCCAGGCATGATTCAGGGCTAGGAGCCCTGATTGTTCCTGTGAATCCAAATCCCTCTTTCTGCTAAAACAGGAGAGGGTGAGCTCGTGGTCTGCCTAGGTGGGTTGTGCCTCAGCTGGGTGAGCTCTCAAGTTTTCCCTGCAAAGCCCTGTGCCCAGTTTGGGGAATAGCAGGAGTCAGACTAAGAGGATGCATGTTGCCAGAGGGGCAGGAGGGGATCCCTGAGAGCAGCACTGACCCCAGCACTGCCCATCCAGCCCCGTGCAAAGTCTAGCATTGAGGGGGAAACTGAAGCAGGGAGAGCAGCTGAATACAAGTCAGCATTTGGAAAATACAACTGCTGCCACTGCCCCAGTCGAGTGCAGCTCTCCACCATGCTGCAGTGGGCTCACAAAGAGATGCTCAGCAGAGTGGGGGCACAAACTGTTCCACCCAGCCCCCTGGAGAGAAGCATAGTGGGAGGGTTTGGTAGCCTTCCTCCATGCCATGCCATCCCATCCCCGAGTCAGACTGCTGACTGAGCACTAAAGGCCCATGAGGAGGGCACCTGTTGCCCTACTTCCAGCTGCACCAGTCCCAGATGCTCTGTGGAAAGGCTGGATGCACAACTGACTTCCCCCCTACTGCAGAAGGCTCTGGGTAGGGCAACACAGAGACCTGATGCAGCCCCAGGAAGGAGGAGAAGGCAGGGCCAGTAAGTTGTGGTGCTTCCTCTGGGGCAAAGTCAGCAGCTCACAGCCTCTGCAGTCTGTCCATGAAGCTTGTGCCTCCCACAACTGTGCCAGACAGGAGAGGAGGAACAGGACACAAACCTAGCCAAGCACCTGAAAGAGGGGCACTGCCAGCAGAGAGAGGGGCTGAGCAATGATATCCCACAAGGATCATAGGTAGGAGCCTGTGGAGGGGGCACTGGCATTACTCCCATAAACAAGGGTGACTGGGGGCTTCAGCCTGGCCTGCTCCAATATGGCTGGGGATAGAGCCCACCTAGGGCAGGGAATGTGGTGAATGAGAGGTGAAGGGGTGGACACACAAAGAATCAGGCTTCAAGTCTGAAATATCCATTGTCCTCATAAACAGAGTCCCAGCCCAGCCCGGGGCAGAGCTCTTCTGTATCCACGTCCAGGGACCAGGTTGGGATCTAGAGAGGGTTGGGCCAGATACAGCTCTGCTAGTTGGCATTGTCCTCTTCTCATCCTGCATGAGCTGGCTTGGGCTAAGGCACGCCAAGCACTACACAGCTGTCTCCTGGTCCTCCCGCTGGATCATCTGGTAGTGCTGTCGGTTCTCGAGGTAGGCAGCTAAGTCGGGGTCATTGGCTTTCTCAGCACGGTGCTTTGGGGTGTCTCCCTGCACAGGGGAGGCGAGATGTCAAGAGTGCAAATCACCACCTAATTGCTGCTTTGGCACCCAAAGGCATCCCCATTCCCCCACGTGGAGAGCCAGCAGCCAAACCCTGAGTCAGCTGGCAGCCAAATGCCCATGTGCTCACCACGGGATCCACGTGTGCTCCTGAGGAGCCTGACCACTGCAGGCCTGAAGCTGTCCCCTGAAGGGCCATCAGCTCCAGGCACGGGCCAGGACATGACTGACCATGGCTATCACGAGTCACCCAAGGAGAGACAAAGGCTGGTCCCCATGACCTGCTCTTCCCCTGTGCTGGGGAGGCAGGCGGGAAAGGGTGAGGAATGAGGGGTATGTCTGGGGAATGCCCAGGAATACCAACCCCCCTTCCCTCTCACAGCCTCGCTAGCGCTCCAGCTCCCGGAGGAGGATCACATTTCACCAGCTTATTGCAGCCATCTGGATTGTGTCCACTAATGAACTCCTGCACTCCATAAAAAGAAAATCTGTTAACAGCTCCCAGCTCTGTCTCCTCTCCCCCCTCCCTCCCCCTGCTCCTTGCTCCTCCTCTCTAAGTGCCCAGGCTCTGCTGTGCCACTGAGAAAGGCCACAGAAACCTGGCACTGTGCCGCTGCCATTGAAAACCAGCCCTGGAAGGGATGCCTGTCCTGCCCAGCTCATCCCCGGGTGCACAGCAGGGCACGGGCAGCTGCAGCAGCATGCCAGGGCCCCAGAGCAGCCTGCAGCCATATTTCTCCATCAGGAACAATGGCCAGACATGCAGAGCTCTCCACAGGTCCTGGACGCGGCTGTGCACAAAAGCCCATGCACATGTGGCTGCAGAGAGGTATCATGCACCAAGAAATCTCCTTGGGGTGTGCACCCCAAGACTGGGCACACCCTGTGGTCCTGCACACATCCCCCAGCAGCCACACCATCAGGGAATGGAGACCACTCTGTGCTTTGGTGCTGGCTTTCCTTGATGGCCTCCTCCCCACATCCCTTGAATGAAATCACTCATTTAACAGAGGAGGATTTGAGCTTCTTTCCTGCTCCCCTGCAGAAGCCCCTCTGCATCACTGCCTGCCTGCAGCCTGAAACCGGAGCTGCCAGGGCCTCCCTGCCCGGCTGGGCTGAGGCACTCCAACTGATAAGGCTCAGCCTCCCTCACCACTGCAGGGAGTGGGGTCAGCCTGCTCCAAACCCGTGCTACAGATCTGCCGCTGTGGTTTCTAATGAGGTGGATCCTGCCTGTGCAGGCAGGCTGTGACCCAGAGCCCATGAGAGGTCAGTGCAGCAGCACAGCAGGGTCCCCAGGCAGCCACAAACCCGACATAAGTTTGCACAGGCACGTGCAAATCCATCCCCTGGGGCAGGCACATGCCTGAGCAAGGCTCCCTTTTGTGCTGGCCGGCTGGGGGCTGCTCCTCTCCTTCAGGCAAATGATGGGGCTGGAGACAGAGAGGGGCCATGCCCCCTGAACTGCCCTCTTCTCTTGCCTCTGCCAGCTGAGTCTCAATTCAGGCCAGTCCCACTCTGAGCACTGTGCAAGGCCTAAGCCTTAGACAGCACCAAGGAAGAGAGATGGGGAGCCAGAGATTACCTGTACTGCGTTCTCCTGGCAGCTGGCAAGCAGGGATGTGCATTGTCTGAATTGAACCCCAAGCTCCACCAGCACCAGCACCTCTCAACTTGGCTCCTAACTGGACTCACAGATTGCACCTTCTTGGCTTTTTCTACGTCACCTCTGCTACAGCCCATCAGTACAAGCCTCCACCAGAGAGATCTGACCACATCCTCTCTGCCATATGTCAGCCCCGGGAACCTCCTGTACCAAAATATGGCCCCAGCCCTCCCCTTCTGCAACTCTTCTGCCAGGGCTGGAACAATTCCCTGACACCAAGGCACAGCTCAATTAACTCGGCATGTGAGGGAAAGTGCTGCCACTGCTTGCTCCTGCTCCCTGCAGGCCAGCTTCACCCGCCAAGAGTTGCTCCCAGATCCCCCATCACGACTGCTGCTGGGGGCGAGCGGGGAGCCCTGCAGCTGGGAGGGAACTTTCAGGAAGAATGTCCTTGCTCTGACCCCTGAGAGTGGGAAGGGGGAGACAGGGATGAGACATTCCAGCCCCTTGCTTCTAATTTAATAAAACAACAGGGAGAGAAGCACCAGGAGAGGGATTTAACCCCTCTGTAGCTGGGCTCTACTGGGTAAGCACGGGTGCTCCATGTCAGCTCCTCTCTGACTGGCAAATGCCTCACCCAAAGCACCCCTGCTCTGCTCTGCTGCTGGCTCTGCTCCTTGCCAGCCCTCTGGTTGCCCCAGGAAGCCCCACTGCCACCGTTCCCACTGTCACCTGCAGGTCTGTCTTCATGAGTGAGGCCCCGGCCTCCACGATGTAGTGGCAGATAGTGCGCTGGCGTAAGGCTGCAGCCTGGTGCAAGCTGGTTTCACCACTGAGGAGGAGAAAGGGGAGATGTGAGATGTCCCCCTGAACAGGGACAAGCAGCACATGCAGGTGGCAGCAAGGGACAGCAATTCAGCAGCAGCAGGAGCTGATGGTGAATTGTGTTTGTCCAGGCAGCTCTGGCACAGGAGGGGGTGCTACTCAGGGGCAGTCTGTCCAAAATGGACTGGGATCATGGCTGGCAATTAAAGCAAGGGCAGCTCAAGTGCTGAAGTGCCCCTATAACTGGTCACTTCACAGAGGGTCTGGCCAACAGGTAATGCAAGTCAGGCAGCAACTTACTTCTCCTCCTCTGTGGCATCAAGGATTTCTGAAGGAGCTGTGGAAAGAAAGAGTGCAGGTGAGTGAGACCTGGCTCTGGGGCAGAGACAGACCTGCTTATTCCCTGGTCACAGCTTCATTCCATGGGGGCTGCTATTTTCATGCTGCCTGCAAAAGTCCTAGCTCCAAAGAACTCAGGTCAGCAATGGCATCTGAGCCCAGCTGATCCCGGGAAAGAAGAATTGGTTGGGGACTCACTACAGAGAAATATCTAAATAAAAATAAATCTGTCTGTATTTCGGTGGGAATTGCCAAAAACAACAGGTCAGCTGCCCTGAAGGCAGAAGCAAGACACTGAGAAATGTTTCCCAGAGACATGCTGATCCCTGCCAGGGTGCAGCAATAGCCATGAGGACACCCCAGCACTGGCAGACAGATGCCAGGAAAAGCCCATACACCAGAAAGATGATGTAGCAAACCCAGAGGGAATGGATCAAAGCCCAGGAGCACTCCCTCTGAGCAGAGGGTTGATTATTTTGGCTGCCAGGCTCCTTTGCTAAGAGTGGCACTCTGGCTCCAGCTCACCATTCTCGATGATGTATTTGACGATGTCCTTGCTTCCTGCTTTGACAGCATGGTGGAGGACAGTCTGGCCCGAGGAGTCTCGCACCATCAGGTCCCTTCCAGCTCGGTGCAGCTCCTGGAACTACAGGATTGTCACATTGCTCAGGATGAGTTGCTTTTCCCAGCTCCAAGCCCCAGCATAATGTGCCTGCAGTGCCTGACAGGTTGTGTGGATGTTTGGGGCTGTTGGGGAGCTTTGTCCAGCTCAGCCATGTTACCAAGTCACTTCCCTTCCCCTCCCTTCCCTTTGTGCCCCTCAGGAAACAAACTAGGGCTCCTTGCCAGTTGGGGAGCATGGCTGGCAGGGCTTCCCTTAGCCCAAGGGGCACACCAGCCCAGGAGCCATCTTTGGTTGTTCACTGCAGGAGGCTGCTGGAGTACCTACCTTGCTGAAGTTGCCACTCTTGGCAGCTTCTATCAGAAGGTCATCTGCAAAGAGAGATGCATCAGGGTCAGAAAAGACAGTCTGTAACACTGCTTATCTAATCCTGGAGACAAGAGTTGGGCACCAGAGGTGTGGAGCAGGAGCACAAGCTCCTCCAGGGATTAACCCCTTGGTCAGACTGCAATTACATGGCTCCTCCACCTTCAGAAATGTACGGAACAAACCAGGGGAAGGAAAGAGACACCATGTAGACAGAGGTGCAGCCAGACCTCAGCCCAGGGAGATGCATGTGCAGGGGAAGTAGTCTCTACCCATGGGCAGGATAACTTGTGATGAAAGTAGGGAGCAGGTCTCCTGAGCATCAGCCAGCAGCCAAGACACCTCTCACCAATGACTCACTCACACCTCCAGGCTCCAAGCTTCAGGAAACTCATTCCACTTGTTCGGCTTGGCCCCTGATGTAGTGTTCCCACCTCCCCAGGGAGAGGCAGAGACAGCCTCCCAACCCAGACCACAGCACTCAGCCCTGCAGGTGGGGGATTAACCCCTTGCCACATCATTTCCCACATGGTGGAGCCAGGAAGGCGCCTGGCTGGGCCACTCCACAAATCACTGTCAGGTCTCTCACGCTCACCTCTGGGTCACCCACCCGCAGGGCTCCATGTTTCAGGACACATGGAACAACAGGGCTCCTCCCTGCTCACCAGGGAAAGGATAGGCAAAAAAAACAACCCCATGGCAAGAAAACAAAAGACTGCAACCTGAGAGAGGGTATGACCAGGGGTATGACTCCACTCACCTTTATGTGGGAGGCAGCGCTCAGGCTCAGCGCTGGAAAGGAAGAAGAGAAAGTGTAACTAACCCTGCCAGACCTGGCAGCAGATGGTCCTAATGGGCATGGAACCATTAGAGAGATGGAGAAACCTGCCTATGGCACTCCTTCTTTCCTGATCTGGGTTTCTCCCCATCCCCACTCCCATTTCTTCTGCTGCTCCAGGCACCATTGCTCATCCATACCTGACACTGGCCTTAGTCTGGCTTAAAGACACCCTTGTCCTTTGCCCCATGGACCAGGTGCTGGAGCTTGACCCCATAGCTGAGCCACTTGGTGATGCCCCACTGTTCAGGACAGTGCTGGCACAGGAACAAGGAAAACAGAATGGCATCTCATCCCTTGGTCTTACTCCACACTGAATTCCTGCTTACTTCCAGGGAGCTCCCTCGTAATCTGGCCCCTGTAATCACAGGATCAATGCTGTGAAACTAACCCTAGCTCTTCCATCACTGCCCATTCTTCCTGAGGCCCAGCACCCCCATTCCAGACTCACCTGGGGGCAGGAGAGGAGGGTGGAGAGGAGGAAGAGGAGGGAAATGCAAAATGGTGCCCAGGGGGAGTAGCAGATGAGTCCACGAGGTCGGGCATGGCAGGAGAAGTGCTCACAGTCTGAGTGACCACTAGCTCTGGGTCCAGCACATAGAGCTCATCCTGAGAGATCTCTGTCACATAATTGAGGTGTTCCTGAAAGACACAGAAGCAAGATCTACTTCTGCAAAACTCCATCCCCTCATATCCCACTGGGTGGGTTTCTGGCCCACCCATTTGCTCAGCAGAGCAATGGTGTCTTGAAAAGTCTTGTGCCTGGGAGCCTTTGCATCTCCTTGTTCTTTTCAGGCTTCCTATCTCCTGCCACCTTAGCAACCTTGTAAACCTTATCTCCACATTCTCCTCCCCAGATCATTAGTATCTAATACTGGTGAAGATGACCCCAGCTGGCAGGACCCCTGGCCAGTCTTGCTATGTTTGCTATCCTTGCCTGCTGCACTGAAGGGCCCTGCAGGCAGCTTTCAACCCAAGGTTCTGTGCTACCACCCAGGCTTCTTCCCTTTTCTCAAGAAACCTGGAGGTGCTGAGCTTGGTCCTGGGCCAGGCTCATCATGCCATCCCTTTGGGGGATGCCAAAGGACAGGGCAGTGGTATGAGACCTCATACCCAAGGCTTTTCCTGCCTGTTGGTCTGTGGGCAGGTGGGACACACCTTTCCAGGAGGATGATGCTGCAGGATGAGGCTGCACTCACCTGTGCACGGTCTATCCTGTAGAACCGATCGGCCGTGGTTGCTGTAAGACAGGAACAGAACAAGACAGGCTGATCCTTGGTGTGAGACCAGGGAGATGGCCTCTTCCCACCATGACAGTGAGCTATCCAGCCACCTCATGGCTTGCACAGAGGGTACAGCGAAGCACACAGCAGCCCCTGACCAGGAGCAAAGCACTTCCTTTCCTGATTCTGCTGGTATCTCTACCCTAAGGCAGCCCCTTAGGCCTACAGACCACCATGCCCCTGTGAAACATGCCTTTGCTTGCTATCTCCTCCTCAGGGACTCCAGGCAGGGAGCCACAGTAAGGCAGAATACAACTAGTGGGTACCATGGCCTTTCTGGGGGCTTTCAGGTGCTCCAGCATTATCCTGAGCAGGTGAAGCTCAGGGCTATGCAGTGCACACCTCAGCATTCACTTACACCAGGTGAGGAACTGCTGTGATTAACTTGGTGCACCTTGTTGAACAGAGCCTAGCATGAGGCTTCCCAGGCTGTGCTCTGCTGTGCTCTACATTCTGCTGGCTGGGATCTCAGAGATGAAATGCTACCAACGTGCATTTCACTCAGCCAGCTTCCAGGTACAGAGGGAGCTTCTTGGTCAGAGAAGGCAAAGGGAAAAGAGAAAGCTGCTTTCAGGCAGGGGAGAAGCAGCAGGAGGAGCCCAGCAGGGAGGCTGCTCTCCCCTAACACTTCGATGCTCGCGGTGAGCCTGGCTCGAAGCGTGCTGGAGCAGGGGGGCCCCCTGCCTGCTCCACACAGGAGAGCATGCCCAGCAGTCCCGCAGTGACAAACACACACCACCAAGCTGTCCTCAGTTCCAGGGGCAAGAGAAACAGACTCCCCTTGCTCCACTCTGGGTCAGCAGCCAGAGAGGCAGCCTGGGGAAAAGCACTGCTGTGCTCAGCCCCAAAGATCTCTTAAGGGTCTTTTCCAGTCTAAGCAATTTGATTGTTCTGTGATTCTGTGAATTTGGGGGTGAGAGAACAGACATTCAGTGACAAGCCACAGGGAACCACTGAGGCTTGGGACTCATGGATGTTGGGGCTTGCCTGTCCCCTCTGAAGAGTTTGTAGCCATCCACTGCATCACCCCAGTTGTGTGACTTGTCCCACCATGTCTCTGTGATGGCAACCACATCATAGTTTTCTTGCTCTGCCATATCTTTTGGCTCCTCTTGTTTGTAGCCCATGCTGAATGCATTGGTGTCAATGCACTTCAGTTGGGCTACTGATTACTCCACTTTTTTGGGCAGAGGAGCCATAATTCCTATGCCCTAATTCCCAGGTGTTTCTGTGGTTTCTAACACATCAATAACCCTTGGATCTTTGCAGCCCTCCATCCCCTACCTCCACTGAGCTGGCAGACCAAAATACCTTGCTAGCACATCATCAGACCCAGTCAACACTCCTAGGGGAGGGTGATACTCACAGTCCAGGAAGCACCACTTGGGTGACAGCTTCTGGAATGACAGTGTCTTCGGCTTAGCTCCGTCTCCCTCCTGAGTAATAAAAGAGAGGATAAAGATGTAGCTTCTGGCCTCTGCATCTCTCCTCAGAGCATTGCTCCTGCTTTGGGAGGTCCCTGCAGACATAGAGGACCACAGGCACTTGGATGAGATTGAACACAGGCACAGCACACTGCAACAGGGAGCACCATGGGACAGACTGGAGCTGGCTGTAGAGCAGTGTCACGAGACGAGCCCATGAGACCAGCACAGTGGACATGACAGATGGGCCCAGAGGACAGAGAGGCCATACACACCTGAAAGAGCAGGCGCTCTAAAGCAGAGGGCTGTGCAGGGAAATCCTGCAGAAAGGCAAGGTGTCCTGTTACAGCCTGTGTCTGGGCAGGCCCCAGTCCCTCTCTCAACCCATTGGAATTGCTTAATATGCTGCCACATCTGGCTTTACACACTGTCTGGCCAAGGTAGCTGGTCCTTGCCTGGCTTTAGGGTTGGAGCACACTGCTTGACCAAGGAGTGAGAAAAGGTAAACCATGATGTGATCAAGGAACACCAGCCAGGCTGCACAAGGTCAAAGGTGCAGGAGACTGCAGGGGCATCAGTCTATCACACTGACACAGCAGGAAAGCATTACCCTGTGAACCCAGGAGCTGCTAGCCATGTGCCTGCCTGTGTGTCCTCACCAGTGCCTGGGCACTAAGTGGGCAGGGGACACACATACAGAGCAGGCACAGCAAGAGGCAGATGCCAGTGTGCCAACCCAGGCAAGCAGCTCTGCAACTCAGCTCTGCAGGACTCTGTACATACACTGGATGGGATTCCAGTTAGCTGGCCAAAGAGCCAGCTAACAGCAGATTAAAAAAGGTCCCTTCAATCTTCTGTGCAACTATCAGATTGAGCAGTGCAGCACCAAGAGCCACACTATGGGCTTAGAAGGCATTGTTCACCAGGAGCAAGAGATACACAGCCTGTGTACAGTTCACAGACACGTGCTAGTACATTGGCAAGGACACAAAAATTAGTGTTTGCAAATGGAGAAGAGTAGGAGGGGTTATAAACCTAATCAAGGCACCTGGAGAGGGCAGAGCTATGACAGGAAACACAGAGCCTGTGGAGTGTTAAAGGGTTATAGGCCCCCATAGGATGTGTGCTGGCTTTTTATACTACTCTGTAGTTTTTCAGGGTCTCTTGGAGAACAGTCAGAAGAGCAATGCTGAAAAAGAAGCTGCCTGACAGCAAAGAGCAACAAGGCATCCAGCTTTGGACCCTGCCTCTACCACATGGTGAAGGCAAACCATGACCTCTTAGTGTGACCCAAAGCAAGAGTGTGTGTGGTGGAGTGTGCATGTCAAGGTGGCTTAGAAATCCTATCCCTGAGCCCCTCCATGCTCAGTATTTGGCCATGACCACTTTTCACACAGAGACTCACCTCCTGCAGCTTCTCAATCTGGGTCCGGCACAACTCCAGGTCACTGTCCCCTGGAACCACGATGATCCCCAGTGGCACAGCTGCAGGACAGGGCACAGGCACAACTCAGGAAGCAGCCCATGCCCCACTCCCAACACCTCACACAGTTTAGCTACAGGCTTTGCCAGACTTAGGGACTGCAGCTCCCACCCCCTGGTCGTTCAGCTGGTCACTCACAGGCTTCCTTGAGCTTTTCCTTGTCATAGTTCAGTGCCTCATAGTCGCGCATGCTGATTCGGCTCACCCGGATCCGCAGCCGCTCGGGCACTGGCTGCTGGCTGTGTGCAGGGGACAAAGAAAATGGAAGATATCACAGAAAAGGACAGCCTGCTTTCTCCTTATTCCCCTCATCCCTCCAAAACAGGCAAGAGCACAATATTGTACAGACTGGGGTAGGGAGCTTGGCAACAGCAGCTTCTCCAACATCAGGGACTGGCTTTATTTCTGTGACCTGATCCCTTCCCAGACCCTCCCCAAGAAAGGACTGCAATGCTTCTGCCAGTCCATGGATCAGTGCCATCCCTTTCCCTGCCAACCATCCTTCCTTGGAGAGGAGGTGGCAGAACAATCTGAGGAACCTACTCATTGAGCAAAGGCATGGAGTTGCGCCGCTTGGTCTTCTGCACCATGTTGGCTTGGTTGCGCAGAGAGATGTGGATGCAGGAAGCTGCCAGCTTGCAGGGCTCTCCATCCACCTGCATGGGGATGGCCTTGGATGTGGTGAGAACCACCTGCCTGCACTGACAGAGCCGCTCCCCATGGCCACCGACTTGCAAGGCAGCCTGTGAAAGGGTCCAGAGTGAGAACAGAACACAGACTGAGACGTGGCTGAGAGGAACATCCACTGTCAGCTGGGTGTTACAAGCGAATCAAGTTCTGAGGGTCTCAGGTTTGATTTCAGAGAGAAGGGACTCACAGAGACCAGGGCATGACAGCACCTCACCTAAATCTTAGAGAGCAGACACTGTCACATAGGCCAGCACCAGAACTCCTCCAGAGAGGATGTGTGGAGCTGTGGGCTGGCTGACACCTGATCAATGGGACCATTCACTCCCCTGGTAACAGCACTGACTCACCAGCGACGTCATGGTGAAGCCAATAACTTCAATGCAGCCGTCATCATGGCGCTGGGGCTCGAAGTCATGGTGCTCCCCAGGGTTGCCCCAGGGCATGGTGCCTGCACAGTACCTGTGAAAGGACAGGAAGAAATGCCTGGACTGGCACTCCAAACCCAGGCAAGGATGTACAGCACAACTGTGAACAGCCCAGCTTATGAAGACAGGTCCTGGGGGTACTCACCTTGGGATGTTAAGGAAGACCAGGCATTGGGGCTTCAGGTCCTGAATCTTAGAGGTCAGGTCTGTCCCATCACACTAGAGACAACACAGGGGTGTTCAGGCTGCTATAAGGGGAGCTTGGTCCATCCTACCCACTTAGGAAGAAATGGCCTCCCTCCTCTGCTCCCTACAGTGAGTGTTTTCCAAGTCAGGGGAAGGTGATGCTCCCAGGAACATACCCACTCCCCAGCCCTGACATAGTCAGTGTGCCAAAGGCCATTCCTCATGCCTCCACAGCTCACCCCCTCCCTAGACCAGAGCACCCCAGCACACTCACAACCAGCCTGACGTGCTTCGCCAAGTCTTTGGAGCTCCCAGTGAGGAAGTCGGAGAAGGCTGTCTGCCAAGGGAAGAGACACAGTTAGTGCCCAGGTGTGCAGCAGAATGGGCAGCCAGGAGGCCTGCCACTGACTGCAACTCAGCCTGCCACTGACTGCAGCTCAGCCTGACACTGGCCTGCCACAGACCTCAGCTGCTGAAACCTGCAAACCCCCTTTTCATCCACAAGCAGAAGTCCTCTACTCCTCCAAAACAACTTGATCTATTCCTCTATGCTATTTTGCCTACCAAAAACCTTGAGGCACCTTCAGTAACATGCTCTAGTATTCCCTTGCCAGCCGAGTCCTGACTCTAGGGAAGAGCTGGCAAGATGAGTCTCCCCCAGTGAGACTCAAGTCACAAGAGACAAATTCAGCCTCAAGCTGTAATGAACTTCCACAAAACAGAGCTGAAGCAACCCCATCAAGAGATTCCAGAAGGGACAGCATGGGTCCCCTTTGGTTTTAACTGTGCAGACAGGAAAAGAGACACAAGCAGGACAGATGTGAAATGGCACAGAGCAGCATTTGGCCTTTAGTACTGCTCAAATACCAGTCACAGACACACAGCTAGAAAGTATATTAAGGATGGGGAGACAGGAACAAAGATGATACTGAGAAGCAAAGCTCTAGAGGTGGACACAGGAGTGGTGTAATTAGCCAGGAAGCTGTAACTGGTCCAAGGTATATAATAAAAGACTAAAGTAGTGTGTAGACTATGGAAAGGCTTCCTTTTCCTCTGCAGGGGGGACAGCCTGCCTTCCCACAGCTCCAGGGAGGTCCTGCCTGGGTGACCACCCCTGAGCTTGAGATCAAGAACAATAGTGGCAGGAGATCAATACAGCAACTGTACTGCAGGCCAGGGAGCAAGCTGTCCTGCCAGCAGCACTCGCAGCCAAAGGGGAGCTGTGACTCCCAGTGCTGCAGCATTCCTCCAGCAACTCTCCAGCTTTGGGCTGGGGGGCTTAGCTTGATTGCATGTGAAGGTCAATGTAACTTAAATGGGTGAGTTTAGGGTGCAGACAGGAGGCAGGTCCATGCCTGTGCTGCAGCTGACGTTAAGGCTGCTATGATGGCAGCTCAGATATCCCCCACATACTCACCCCAGCATAGAACATTTTATTCCGAAACCGGCTGTTGAACTTCTCTGGGTTGGCCTCTAGGGAAAGGAGAAAAAAGTCCAGGTCACTGGCCTACACATGGAAATATTTCACTTGCCAGCTCTCCTCAGACACAGCTCTTCAGCCAGCCTCAGCCAGGGGTCTGCCCCCAGCTTCTTTCCTGTGCAGGCACTCCTCTTCCCCTCTGTAGCTTGGACTTGCTCCTCGTGTTTCACCTCCAGCTCTCTCCCTGACGCAATTCTCTTGTTCACTTTCCTGAGGAACCCTCAAACAAGAACAGGCCCATCCCACAGACCCCAACCAAGCCCTGCCACTGCCCTGTACCTCGGGATTCGTGGAACTCCAGCGTCACCCGTGCGTCAAAGCCAAGGCTGAAGTAGTTATTAAAGACATCCAAAGGGAGCTGAAATGCAAAGGAGGAATAAGGATGAGGCTGCCAGCATGTGCCCATGGCAAAGGTGAGGTCAGGTTACAGCAGAGCCACTACAGTGCTCATGAGGCTGAGGGACCCTGCTTGCCTTTTCCCTAGGAAAATACAGAGGTCACCAGCCTGAGATGATGGATTAGTTCCTGGCTCCTAGTGGTAAGGTAAATGGTCCAAGGGGACACACTCTGCTCTCTAAGGTTTCTGCAATCACCCATGTCTCTGTTAAAGAAAACAGTCTCAAAGAAAACTGGGCTTATACCTGTTGCAAGTTGTGGTTATGAACTCTACACACGCTCTTGCCATGAGTGCTGTGGCTCAGAGCCATGAATAGAATGGTGGAATTGGAGGAGTGAGAGGGAAACACCAACACAAGAATGTAGCCCCAGGTGCTGGGACTGCCTGAGCCAGTGGCAGAAGAGAGAATGCAGACCCTCTAGCACAGGGAACAGACATGGGGAGGAAGTGTCCCACCTTTTCAGCAGCTGCATCATCCTTTTCCTCAGGGTTTGTGTCAGGGTTTGGCTCCACATGGAGGTTCCAGCGATCGAGCTGCACTATGTTCCCATCTTCCACATGTGAGAGGATCTTGGACAGAGGCTCATCCGTGTAACCCTGGTGAAGAGAAGGACTTGGTGAGTCTCATGCCTGCCTCCTACAGAGATACTCCAGACAGCAGGCTTTGGTAAGGCATCTCAGAGTAAAAGATGTAGAAGAAATCAACTCTACTTGAATGCACAGTGAAGTGGGACTTGAAATTTAAAACAATACATCTTCTTTCTAAAAATCTTCCAAAGTCTGAAGAAGCAATTATTTTTGCATCATCTAATGAAGAACCATTCAAATGTCAGAAGAACAGCAACACCCAAATTGCCCTTATTTGTTGGTCTGTATATAGGAAGTTGAAACACCAGCCTATGCAAATTTCCAGACAGGTGTCTGAAACAAGGGCTGAAGCACTCAGCCCTGCCCTGGCAGCAGTCGTTCTTGTGCCCATCACTTACCCCACCCCAGTTCAGTGTTCTGGCCAGGTCATTCCCTGTCCCCAGAGGTAGGATGGCCACAGGAGGAGGTGGGTTGATGCGCAACTGGTCAAGAATGGAGAGTATCCAGCCCACCTGCCAAGCAAGAGAGTGCAAAGAAACCATTGGTTATCTCAGGGGCCAGCAGGCAGGCAGAGGTGACTTAGAGCACTAGCAATGGCAGAGATGGGGTCTCCTTAGCCACAACTGAGGCTATTCACAGTCTTTAATGTTCTGATCAGGTGCTGCAGGAGATACCAGTAAGCCCAGTGAGGACACTGGCCCTCAAAAGGGTTACAAATCCAGACATGCTACAGACTAGCACTCCCTGGAACAGTGCACCAGGGGACCCACAGCATCCACGTAACCAGCTGTTCCATGGATGCAGTGTGCACAGTTTGCCCTGCTCTGGATTACAACAAGGAGGGTTGCTGTCTGCACTGGAAAGACGTGGGCAAAGGGGCACCATGGGATGGAGGGGCTGGAGACTCACTGTGCCATCTCCCCCACATGCCAGGATCCGGAGGTTGTGGACTTTGCGGTACAGCTCCAGCCTGTGGGAAACAGGGAGGTTGAGGAAGGGAGGGGAGAGGTACT
Organism: Sitta europaea; assembly: GCA_013400255.1. Lineage (NCBI taxonomy): Eukaryota > Metazoa > Chordata > Aves > Passeriformes > Sittidae > Sitta > Sitta europaea. The sequence continues at coordinate 18,421 of VXBS01006402.1, forward strand.
GAAGGGTTTACACAGCAGCTGCCTCACAGAGCCCTTGGCATTCACAAAGCCACATCCATGTCTTCCTCCATGAGCTGCAGGAAGAGCTCTCAGGAGGAATCCTGGGACATGGATGGGGGAGAGAAAGGTGCTGCCCCCATCAGTACTCACGCCTCCTTGGGTCCACCCTGGCTGAGGTCGAAAACTTGCCGTGGGTTGAGATACCACATGAAGGATTGGATGATCTTGGCTCCCTATAGGGAGAAGAATGACTTCAGGCAATATCGAGTTCCCAGTGGACAGCAGAAGAAGGTATCTGGTCCTGTCTGGGGACAGGCTAAGACACCACCATTCTGGAGGGAACACAGGCTGAGGTGGGAACTGCTGGGCAGCAAACTGGCATTGTGGCTTCTTGTGCAGCTGAGACATCACCAAAACTGTGATGATAGCTCAGCATGCAAATGGCAATGCCATCACAGAGATGTCTTCTTAGACACACAAGGCCATACCTGATTCCCACCACTCTTGGGGTTCACAAACACCAGCAGGGGCTTCATGAGAGGAGCTGGCATGGGCTTGATGACAAAGGGTTTCCACCTCCCTTCCTGCAAGAGATATCATAAATCCTTCAACAAAGCTGGGGAAATGCAAACTGCCACCTCCAGCTGAGCCCTAACATCATGCAGGTCAGAAGCAGGTAGAAGAAAACATCCCAGCCACCCCATAAACCTTGAATCTGGGATATACCCTGGCAGCAGGCATCTTCCCTCCAGCTCAACTTCTTTAACCTCAGTGCAGACTCAGAAAAGCCCACTTTTATTCCCTTGCTCCTCATTGTTCAGTTCCTCTGCCCTTCCAAGACAAGGTCACTCCCAGTCCCCTCCTATCTTACCTCGGCCCCCTTTTTGCTGGATTTCCGCTTGAATGATGTCCTCTTCTTCTTCTTACTAGATTTCAGTGGATTCTAGACAGAAAAGGAACAAACACAAAAGCTCTGTGAGGAGCCACTGGGCAAGTGGGAAATGTGAAAGAGCCCCAAGAGCTGAAGTGACTTACCTGGGGCCGGCGGACCCTCAGAATCCAGGTGGGAGGAACAACGACAGCAGCGTGAGCCCCCAGTGAGCAGGGCTCTTCAATGTGTTGCAGCATGAAACATGAGACTTTGCTGTGATACTGGCCAAGGAGAAGACAGAGAGAAAACTCAGCTGCTCAGTTTGCTGGGCACAGCCACCATCTCCTCCTCTCAGGTCCCCCATGCCAATGCAGGGAGTGCTGGATAAAACCATGCAAGAGTTTTGTAATGGGAAGGCAATGAAGAGAAAGTTTCTCAAAGGAGCTTGCAAATATAATAGTACAGCCTCTCCCAGCAGGAGGAGCTGTAAAGGGCAGGCTGCAGAGTAGCAGCTTGGGGAGTCCCAGCAGAAAGCAGAGGTCATTAGTGCAGAACTAACTGGTAAGGCATTCAGGGGCTCTTTGCTCACCGCTTGTTTGCACCAGGAACAGCTGATGGCTACAATCTCTTTGCTGTGGAAGGCAAACTTCTGCTGAAAACCCTATGGAAGAAAGGATAAGAGGCTTAGGGAATTGCCTCCAGTTTCCTGCCATCCAGCAGTAAGAGACGTTAACAAAGAGAGCATGCTTGCAGCTGGAGCCCTCCAGATCCTGTCAGACAGTCCCAAACTCTACAACAACACCAGGGAGGCCACTGTGCTCTGTAGGGGTGTCCTTATTGCTAAAGGAAAGCATGTCAGGAAGACAGTTTCTTTCAGGATTAGTTGGGCCCAGGGGAAGAACTACTCTATGTGGGACGCACTTACATAGTGCTTCACTGAGCAAAGAAAGGCATGTGTCTTGGTTTTGCTGCCAAACAGGAATGGTGGGATGTCACTAGTTCCCACCCAGAGCATGTCTCTGGCTTGACCTTAGGTTTCCTTCAGGCTGAGAAAAATGCCCATGATGCCCTCTCACCTTGCCACACTGCCGGCATTTCCCTTCCTGCCGCCTCCGGTGCACCCAGTGATGTCGGACAACAATGGGCTAAATGGAAAAGAGAAAAAGAAAATTGAAAAAGAAAAAAGGGAGTTAAAGGCCCACTGCCTGAGGGAACATAGGAACAGGCAGAAGAAATGGACACAAGCCAGCCAACCTCTGCTCTTGCAGCAAAACCACTGCTCATGGGCACCCGCTGCCCACCCTCTGAGAGAAGGCAAAACCAAAGAATCAGGGGGCAAGAGGCCAAATTAAGATGTTCCAAGAAAAGGGAATTAAAACCAGAAGAAATAGGAAGGAGGACAGGGAAACTGAAGACTGAGAATTACACAAAGCAAATCCAATGGAGAGTGGGCAAGCAGTAGCACATCTCTGTCCCTTAACATCTCTGCCCAGATGCCCCTAGCGCCAGGTGAAAAACGTGCTGCTGGAAGGTGTGAAAATCCCTAGAGAGACATAGTTTGTGCCCACAGCAAGAAGATGGGCTTGCAGCTAAGCAGTGAACCTCCTCACTACACATTCCTCGAGAAGAGCAGCAGCCCCAAAGCCCTCCACACCCACATCCCCCTGCTCTTTCCCCAGGCCAATCCTGAGTCTGCCTCAGTGCAGTGTGGGCAGCAAGGCTGCTCGCCAGCACCTCTGCTCTGCCTGCAGGCTCACGGTGGGTTCAGGGCTGGGACTTGCAGAAGTGATTGTGAGGGAATCAGAAGCTTTGTAGTGAAGTACCACTTGTCCTACTCCAGCCCTGGACTGGGACCAGCACTGCAGAGAGAGCAGCAAAAAGAGAAAGGCAGTGCGAGTTCACAGGCTGGCATGGCAGGGCCAACATCCTGCTCCTGACAACTTCTGGAATCATGATGATGAGAGGCAGAAACTGGCAGGAGGCTGGGTCAGCTCCAGTGTTGCCTCCTCTGAGTGCAGCACACGGGAGAGGATAAAAAGCCTTGCTGGTTTTAGCAGATATTAATCCAGTAGGAGCAGAAGGAGGGCTATGCCTTGGGCTCAGCTCTGGGTCCAAGCAGGCACATCTAGGGAAAGGGCTGACCCTGAATGGATCCCTGGCACCACAAAGGCCAGAAGAGCACCTTTTTAAGGAAATAGGAAGGAAGAGGCCTTGGAGGAACTGAGAAGCATTAGAAAGACAGGATGGAGAAGCAGAATTTGTGAGAAAAAAGAAAAAGTAAGAAAAGGGAGGGAGAAAAGATTTGTAGAGGTTGAAGAGAAGAAAAATAGAGATGGAAGACTGAGCAGAGGCAGCAAGCTGTTAGCAGAGCCCAAAGGGTAAGGGAAACACAAATAAGGGAGCTAGGCTAAGAGCATTATGGGAAGGAGGCACAGAAAGAAAAACAAAGCAAGAAAGGAAGGTTTAAAGTGATGCTGAAAGCTTCCCTTTACGAGGTCATGCTCGCATTTCAAAGCAGGCAGCCCCGTGTTTGAATGTCCTTCCCCAACTAGGTCTGCTGTGCCAGCACAAACACAGTGTGGGGGCAGCTCTGTTACCAAAATTGCCCATGACTGAGCCACCCACACCCACTCCAGAGCACTGCACAGGCTGCACTGGCACCACAGGCTGGAGGGTGAAGCATGAAGGCTGACAGCTGCTTCCACCAGTACAGGTCAGCACACAGGTTCCAGGCCACTGCTTATGCCCAGTAAATAGCAACTTAGGCTGAAGGGGTCCACTACTGTGGGCAACTTCCAGTGGCACCCAGGTCAGGGCTGAGTGATAAAGCCAGAAATGAGCTTGTACTTGTTCCTTCCAAATTGCAGGAGACTTGAGGACTGTTTGCCACAGTCTCATCTAAGTGCCTGGGGACCCAACACAAGGGGCAAAATCTCTCCCAGAAAACACTGTTTGCAGGTTCCCCCCATGCAGATCCAGGAGATTCAGAACATGCCAACCATTGCTCTGCATTTGCTGCCTGCAAACTCCTCACTCTTCACACCCACTCTGTGCTGCTGCCTTGCAAAGAAACATCCCTTTTACAGCACCACCCCCTTGGAGCAGGAAGGAACATGATGCCTGCACTCAGATGGGCAACACACTGGCAGCATCTGGTGTCTTTACCACCAAACTGGAAATGGGAGAGGCAGATGTGGGCAGTGGATGAAGCACATCACTCACCTCCCGTATGTTCCGAGATCCTGACTCCCTGAAGGAAGGTTTGCAGCGGAAATTTATCTGTAGGTTGAACACAGGAGAGGAATCAGCAAAATCATCACACCTGAAGGAAGCCTACCAGAATTTACTGCATTACAGCAAGGCTCAGAGTTGTTTGGTAATTGCCACAAAACCCTCACATGTCTTGGTTACTGAACAAAATGGGGTCTGGGGTCCCAATCATGTCACTAGATTCTCATTTTGGTACTGTCTCCTCAAAAAAACCCTCTTTGCAGTTACACATTGCAGTACCCCAATCTTCTTGTGTTTCACTGCCCAAGAAAAGGCTGCTACAGTTTTGCAAGCTGCAGGAAAGGCTTAACAGGCTCTACTCACTTTCTCCAGCTGTTCAATGCAGGGTGTGTGCACTACGATCTTGCAGGCTGCACACTTACGCCTGGAGAGAGGTTTTTGCTGAAGGGTAAGAAAAGGGGAGAAAAAATATATATGTGAATGAAAATATGCAGTGTACAGAGCCTGGCAAACTCAGCCTCCCATCATACCTCCTTCTTATGTATTGGGAAAAAAAACAAGCCCTGTAGTAAAGTTAGATACAACCTAGACTTTCTATCTAGTGAGGAGGTCTAAGTATGTGCCCATAGCAGATGTTCTCAATTCTGGGACAGAGCAGGGAGGTACTTTTCCTACTGCCCTGTCCTGCAGTCCTTGTCCTCTTGTGACACTGCCAGAGAGCACCATGGAAGCTGGTCTGGGAGGCATGTGCAGGGTGGCATCAGTGGCACCAGCAGGGTGACAAGCACAGGGTGGCATCAGTGCTCTGTGTCCTGTACCATGAGCAGGACTGAGTCTGCAAATTGGGAGGGAGGACTGCAGGGACAGGAGGCAACAGTCCTCCAGAGCTCACTTTTCTCCTCTGTTGAAAGGTCTTGGATTCAGACTGTCCTTCCAAGGGTGTGGAATCCCACCATTCTCTCTCTATAACCATCCAGGCAAGTGGCAGACCTGCATCAGGTTGCCATTACAAACTGAGAACCAGCATTGGCAGAAATTGGGGACTTGGCCCTCTGGTATGCAGAAGCAGAAGGGACACAGTCCCTGCCTTGGCAGCTCCCCAGACCCCTACATGTCCCTCAGCAGCAGCAGCAGTAGCAGTGCAGCCTCTGCAGCCTCTCCAAAAGCACAGTGTGACAGCATAGCCAGGTTTGTGGCCATCACTGGCGAGGCAGGTGGCCCCCAGGTGACTCACCAGAAGCTTTGCCATGCAGTTCTGTTCCCCAACGTAGCAGAAGTCCCCAGAGACATTAGTCTCAAACCAGATGTGCTCCCCATAGACTGCAGCCTCCTGAAAGACACAAGACAACACAAGCTCTGAGAGCACCCCCAGAGAGGCACCTAAAATGCTTTGTGCAAGGGACAAGATACTGGATGGTGCTGGGAGGTTAGAGCTAGGTGGAGGCCAGGAGACACAATACACACAACAGCCAGGGACATCCGGAGAGAGGAAACCTCACAAAGCTGCCATGGCTCACCTGCTGTAAACAAGAGGGCCTCAGAAAACCAACTCTAAGACCTCAAACCAATTGCAGTATCCTGCACAGGGGAGCTGCTTTCATCACCCGAGAGGAGACATCAGAGCAAACTCAGTGCAGGGGACTCTCCTGAACCAGTTTCTGTTCTACAACCTGTAGGGGCAGCTTAAAACCTGTGGGGCTTTGCCTGTGAAGGGCTTACTCCTGTTGCTTAGCCCCAGACACCAGATCTTGGCTCTCAGAGGCAGAAAAGCTGGCAGTGGAGTAGTTATGCCATCCCTCCAGGAGCCACCTGTGCCTCCACAGCCTCTCTCTTGCAGTATGAAGTACTGCTGCCAGGAGCACAGATGCTGGCACCAGCTGGTGGCAATGGCAGAGGCCATAAATGTGTCAAAGTTAGTCACCTGGGAAGCCTCAACCCAGGGAAGAGCCTGCTGCTTCTTGGCCAAGAGCCCATGCAATGCCCAGCAAAACACAGTACAACTTACGCTCCAATCCACAGTGTTGCGTATCTGCCTCTCCGAGTCGCTCCTCATGGCTAGTGCCGGGTTTGGCTGGGCTACCATGTGCTGCAGACTGGATTTGGCAATAGCTTTCCTGGAAGACAGGAGGGATGGCTATTAAATATACATGCAAAGCACAAAATATTCTAAGATGCAATGTGAGGCTGGAGCAGAAAAGCCTCCTCAGGACCAAGTGGCTGGAAATGAGGTGAATTTCCATCCCAGCTGGCTGAGAAGTACCTGTTCCTGTGAGATGGTCCTGTGGGATGAAGAGGTACAGATCACCCTGTACCCAACAGAAGGCACACCCTGGGGTCTGCTGGGTTAATGCCCTCAGGGATAAGAGTTCCATTGCAGAATACCCGGAGTGTCCACAGAGGTGTGTTGGTGGGACTGCCTTTGCAGAGACAATCTAGAGCCCCTGTCCAACAGTCTCCCTGCATCTCTCCCACACCAAGGCACCCAGAGCCTGCGCTGTTTCCAGGGACCAGTACAACTGGCCAGAATAAAAGCAGCAGTTTGTCCGGGGCTACTGAGCTTCTCACACCTGCGCTAGGGCGGACGAAAGGAGCAGGAAATCCAGCCAGCAGGACAAAGTGTGCACCTCCAGTCAGCACCCTCCCTCCCCTCCCCAGGGCGCTGCCCGCTCGCACGCTGCCACCATACATACAGCAGCCGGGGGCTCCAGCCGTCCGGGGGGCCGTGGCAGGCGGGCTCCGGTCCCAAACCCTCGGCCAGGGCGGCAGAGGCGCACCTGGTTCCAGCCGCTGCTGCACGGCGCTGGGCGTGCAGCCGTGGGTGGGCAGAGGNGCACGGCCACCCGCCCGCCCCGCCGCCAGAAGTGCCGCCTGAAAAAGGTCTCCATCGCACCCGGATGGTGGCTGTTAACACAGAGAGCACGAATTAAATAGGCTCCCCTACGAGTTCCAGGCCACGCTGTGGCTGTCAGGGCAAGGGGACACGGGGAAGCAGGGGACAGAGGGCTGCAGCAGGGAGCGGGACACATGGCAGTGCTGGCTCAGGTGTGTGTTACGGTGTTGCTCCCCACAGCTTTACTGCTCCACGAGTCTCACAGCTCAGCCCAGAGGGCTGCAATGGCAGGGCAGGTGTCACCACCTGGCAGGGACCCTCTGCATTCCCTTCTCTCCACTGAGCAGAACCCCTGTGCACCCGGGGTGCCAATCAGCCCTGGCACCTCAATTACCCCGGCCACTCTCCTGATGCTGATCCACCTGGTTTCCCCACAGGAACCACTCTGTCTAAGCACCAGTCCCACCAAATTTGTAGCAAATTGAAATTAAGCCCTTGTGAATCCTAAAGAAGAAAATGAACCTGGCTAGTAAAACCAAGGCAGGAAAATTTGGTGGAAGCGGTCTGGGAGAGCTGGAAGCTGGGAGAGACAGAAGGGCAGAGAAGAGCTAAGAAGATCATCCCATCTTGTCCTGAGCAAAACTTCCCTCTCACGGGAGAAAGAGCTTTTCAGAAAGCTCATGCTTTCCCTGCCCACCCCTCAAAGCTTGACAGGCTGCCTGGACATTGCCAGCAGTCTGTTGAAAGCCACAGGTGGAAGGTGCTGAAACACTTTCAGTGGCAGTGGCTCAGCAACAAAGGCCTGTGTGGAAGGAGCTGAGTCTGGCTAGCTCCAGTGCTCCCCTCCTCCAGTGACAGTGCTTCATTTCCCACCCTCCAGCTGCCACATCTCTTCAGTTGCTAGAGGATTTATTTAAGGCCAACTTAAAAAGAATCCCACCAAAACCCACGGTTTGGTAGAAGTAAACTCCTTCTCTTCAATTGCTCCCAAAGCAGGGGACTTGATCATGGCAGCCTGCAAGCACACACAAGCCACCACCACCACTCTCAATCATTTCCATGCTATGCAAGGCATCTCCTCTACCCACCAGGAGGGCACAGGCATGCTGCTCACCATGCAGACTGATGTCTGCTTCCCTTCTTCTATCTTCCTCCCTTCCCATGCTCTTTCACATTTTTACCAGGCAGTAATAACAGAGAACCTTCAGGAGATCACTCTGGTCCAAACTTCCCATGATCCAAGGCCCACACAAACAGAAGAATTTATCAGAAGCTTCTTCCCTATTTATTTGGGAAATGCATGTAAGATGCGACATAGGTTTTATCTTCTGGACAAACTACAGTTTTTGATAGTGCTTGTAGCACAAGCAGCCCATTGGGCTGTACTTCTTTTTAATAGGTGAGTACAAAGGTGAGTTTGTATTTTTGGAAAAGACAAGGCTTGGTTTGGTCTCCCCCAGCTTTGCAGACAAGGAGGCCAGCTCCTCAGTTTCTATAGTCTTATCACCATGCCTGTACTCAGTACTGCAGAGGAAGGAGGGAGGGAAAGGGGCTGGAAGGAGGCAGGCAGGCAGGCAGGCAATGGCCTCCAGAGAGCAGCATCGGGGCAGCTAAAGCCCGGCTGAACTGAAAGCAAAGCCAAAGCATCACCTACGCAGAAACATTTCTCAACTCCTACCACTGCAAGCAGTGCAGGCAGTCACCACAAGGTACTTGGTCACCACAAGGTTCAATCCACCAAGGCCCATGAAGCTTTGCAGAGGGTGTCAGCATTTTGCTGATGACCCTGCTTCCAGCCTGTTCCCAACACTGCAGTGCTCCATTCATATCCCCTCTCCCCATCATCTGCAGGATGATGCACAGTAAACTGCATAAAACCAGAGAATTTAAACTTTCCCTGTATAATTGGGAGCCATTTCCTCTTGTTCTATCACTTGTACCTGGGAGAAGAGACTGACCCCATACCTTGCTACAACCTCCTCTCAGGTAGTTGTAGAGCTCAACAAGGTTTCCCACGAGATTCCAGCTTCCTCTGACATTCCTCCTAAGACTTGTTCTATGGATCTTCAACAGGAGGAGGACACAAATCTGGACACAGCACTCGAGGTGTGGTGTCACCAGTGCTGAGTACAGGGAAACAGTCACTTTCTAGTCCTGATGGCCTCACTATTCCTGATACAGGATGCTATTGGCCTTCGTGGCCACTTGGCACGTGGCGGATCATGTTCAGACAGCTGCTGATGAGCATCATCACCAACAGGTATTAAAAACTGTCTGACAAATAAAACATATAAAAAAAAACTAAGTGAGAACATGGGATGTGGCACATGGCAACAGATCCTTTTTGTCCATCTTTAGCTCCTGGGGGAGACCAAGGGCACCTCAAATGAGCTGCATGGCTGTTCCCTCCTGCTCCAGATATTCCACCAGCACAAAGCTGCTGTACCACTTATTGTGTTGTTGCTGTGGGCAGGAAGATCTCTTAACACAGCTTCCTTCCTCTTTGCACCGGTCTCGTGAGGAAATCTGCTAGAACAACCTTGGTTTGACATTTATGTTTGAGCACTAGCTGACTGCGGACTTTTTTATCTTCAGGGCTGTCTGTAAATGGCACATGGAATCAAGCTCTGACCACCAGTGGCGAAGGTTATTACAAGTTTGCTGTCTGACAGCCCAAGACAGCAGCATGTGGCAGCTCAGATATGCTGGGTATACATATCCCCACCTCTTGCATCTCACTTCCAACCTGAGCTCCAAATGGTGTATTGCAGGTGGGAGAGCTACTGCTGGTGGAGCAGATGGACAAACTGCTGGGGCTGCCCATGGTTGATACACATTAGCAGAGCCCTGTGCAGGGCAGCCAGGAGAGCATGCACAAGGCAGAAGAGGAGCCCCAGGCCTGACCAGCACACTAGTGGCATCTCCATTGTTTGTCACTGAGAAAAGATGGAGAGGAGCCAGCACTTGTGGCTGCTCTGTACACTGCATTACTTGGATCAGTCAGGTAAGGAGGCTGGATGGAGGCAGCCTGGCATTTGCAGGGTGCAAAGGAAAGGAAGTACTGCTGCATGTACTGGGATATCAACTCTACTTACGAGCAGATACACACTATCATTTCAATCTCCTTCTGTGAATAAGGAAGGAGAGACAGCCACTCTGGTCTGCTCATGATCTGCAATCAGAGTTCTTGAAAGGTGGGGTGTTTTTTATTACCAGACTCCTCAAAGAATCCTATACTCCCTGCCTGGCCTCAGTGCAGAGATGCTGCTGAAGCAGGAACATGTCCCAGCAAGATCTAAACACCCTTGGAAAGCACGGCAGGGATCAAAGAGGAAAAACTTGCATCTTGGAACTGCAGTGGACGTAAAGCTTGTGAATCAGCTGTTAGGGAGACATCTCTCCAGATATCCAGCAACTATCCTCATTTGGTGATGGTGGTTCCAAAACCAGACAGGCTGACTCTTAGGGCTAGACATGAAGTGTCCCTCATGGCACAGTCTTTGCCCACATCAGGAAGAGAATCTGGATATTCAGCTCCACTATTTTGCTTTGCTTCACTAACCTTGAGCAAACTCCCACCTACCATAGTTAACAGGCTCTCTGTGATAGGCAGAGGGAACCTGTACCATACACACTCTTGGCCATTCCTCCACATTATTATTCCTTAGTCCCTCCAGCAGCCTGGTCTATTCCTGCCAGTGCCCAGAAGCAGGAGAGGTCTCAGGTTACCTTCATACAGTGACAAATCTGGCACCCTTCTCCTGGCACCAAAGGAGGCAAGAGGACCCTACTGCAGGACACTGCTGGCACTAAATGCACAAGCCTTGAGCCACAGAGAAGTCTGGACATAATACCATCAGCTCCTCCTGACCTTTCATCAAACCTCCAATTAGTTGACTGGAAAGCATTTTTCCAACCACGGGACTACAAGGGAAACCAGTCGGAGAGCTTCGCCCTGTTCCATGACGAGCACCTGTCCTGACTGGCAGCTGGCTGGATTCCTGTGTCCTGGCTAGCTGTGGGTGCTGGGGAGCTGCTGTGGCACTAGAGCTGGCAAAGAGTGAGCAGGAGCCCATTTCAGTTTACAAGCTGTCTTCTCCTGGCAAAGACACTTGACTTGTACAGATCAGCCACAAGGAAAGTGTGTTATTAATAGCCACTCCTGTGTGACAGCAAGATCTCCTGGGTTACTGCCTTCCTGCTGCCTCCCTGCCAGGGCATCGGAGGAACTGAGAGACCCAGAAGCCCATCTGGAGAGCTGCTGCTCATTCCCACCCCACTGGCACACCACTGGTTGCCTTCAGCCTCTGTTTCCATCACAAGCTTGCACATTCCCCAATGGCCTTTCAGTGCTCTGATACTCAATCTTCTCATGTATGCTGCTGTCCTCACGCCACCCCTGCTGAGATCCTGTCCCTGCTCTCCCATCCTGCTTCCCACGCATCATCACTGACCTCTCCTCTCCCTGGGGCTCCCCAGCCAGGCTTCTCTGACCTTACAAGAGCAACCTGCACAGATGAGGTCTGCTGAGGAAGGTGCCCCCATGCCAGATGGGGAAGGGGAAATGCTGGTCAAGATGTGGTGCAGCCCTCAGGCTGTGGTTGCAGTGAGGTGTGCAGTGATCAGCAAGTTCCCAAACTGTGCACTTTGTTTCTACTCAGAATTTCCATTCCAGCTGTCATCTCTCCTACCATCACGCAAATAAAACAGTCAGGAGCTCCCCCATGCTGGGTCCAGTATGAGCAAGGAGATGGGGCTCCCCCAGCACAGCAGCTGGGAGACTCCATCCAAACCATGAGCCTTCCAAAGCACCAGGGGGGGTAAGCTATGGACTATGCTCATCTATTTTAGGATTCATACATTTCAACTATTGCAACAAGAGCCACTACCTATATGGGACACTTCCAGGCTTCGGAGCTGCAGGAGCATGGTATTCTCAGGGCAAGGACAAGGACATCCTCAGCTGCACTGTCACCTTGCAGAGGAGAGGATTACTGCTGCAACTATAGAGTTGCCCCTCCAGGCTGCAGAAGCCAGTTTCTGATCCTAGCAGGGCACTCAGAGGGTGACACATCTCAACTTATCTCTCAGTAAGTCCTGGGCCTGATCCAGATAAATTCAGACCTCTCTGCTAGTGAGAAAACAAGGCAAGGGCTTAGAAACCAGCTGGTGGTCAGATGCATGCAGCTGCAGAGGATTTCCTCCCAGTCCTGTGGCCCCTGAGGTCCCTGAACCTGTTGCATAGAGGTCTCTGTCAGAGCTACTGGGCATAGACATGAGAGCAAGGCACATCACTGTAGCCTTTCTGTACCCATCCTGTACCTGGCTGAGCAAGAGCACAACTCACAGCCAGTCGGGAGCTGGGGACACCACAGGGAGGAGATACAGCCTCTAAGGTGCTCTATTTAATGAGCAACCCAGGGTGACAGATGCAGCACCAGGGACCAGCAGCTGCTTTGGGGTGGGACTGTCGCAATGCTAAGAAATGAAACACCACAGTTTGACTGTTTGTCACCACAGGCTTCTCCAAGTGGCAAAGCCAGGTGGAAGGACACTGCCTGGCCATGCCTCAATCAAAGCAAGGCAAAAGCCATCCCAAGTTCATGACAAAATGGTCACATTTGGTTTTCTGGGAAGAACAGGGGCTGGAAGCAGAAGGGACTGAGACTTTTTATACAGTTCCTAGCATTTTCCCAACACCCTTCTCGTGGCAGCTCCATCCCACCTCACCCCAAGATCTGCACGATGCCATGGTGCCATCTCTTTTTCACCACCTTCTCAGGGCAAATGTGAGATCTGTTTTAAGGCACATCTGCCAGAGCAGCTCAGATCCTCCACAGCGGCTTCAAAAAGTGAAGAGTTTGCCAGCCCTAACATTCAGAGTAATGTTTCCATTACAACAACGTGATTTCCTTCCCAAAATCCATGGAAGACAGTGTTTTATCTTTATTTAAACCAAAACCATCTCCTTGGAGCCTCCTGGGCTGACTCTGGGCATTTATATCCCTTGACAACTTTCCACCATCATAATGTTATGAAGTTTATATGCCACTACAGTAAATAATCTGCCTCCTGGCAATCAAGAAACCTGACAGCACTGATGTAAACAATCTGTTGCTGCATTTGGCTGAGGAGCTAAACAGCAAGACTGACAGCCTTGAGCCATGAATTAAGCAGGGCTGAAACGGAGAGGGTGAGCCACCACCGCCAGCCATGGTGCTGGGGCTGAGGCTGAGCAGGGGTTGGGGGAGAGGCTGGCCACACAGTTTCTATTTTGGTCCCATCAGCAGAACAGTGATGCAGGCTGGGAAGGACTTGGAGAGTTTCTTCTCACTCTCTCTCTCTCTCTCTCTCTCTCTCTCTCTCTGAGCTTCCTTTCCAGAGTGACATGCATGAAGCCAGGCAGCGGGGGCCTCAGCAGGGTGTCCTGGCAGTTTAGGCACCCAGACCAGGGTTTGCTTTGCAGATTCCCATCATCACACCCAGTGATGGTCCCCTCCTTCAGTATGCACAGCTCTGTTCCTCACAAGGAGGGACATGCTATTTAAGGGGTGGCCAGTACCCCTGTCCAGCTGTTTGATCCAAACTCCCAGAGCAGCCCCAGTTCATTCCCAGCACACAAGGACAAAACCCTGGCACAGAAATTACTACCAGCCACAGCACTTCCCCAGGCAGGGCAATACACAATGTCTGCCCAGGGCAGCAGCCCCGGGGAGGAGGCGATGAACCTTGTGTAACAACAACAAAGCAGATACAGAACACAGGCAGTGATTTCCCAGGGCTAGGAAGTTTCTGCAGCTCCCAAAACAAAGTCAAGAGAACCTCAGGCACTCCACAACAGGCACTGATCACTGATCAGAAGGATGAGACACACATGGCTCCCTCCAACCCACAGCAGGGATCAGAAAGAGCATTCCACTGCTCCTGGCATAAGCAGGGAATCACAGCTCTACCAGCATCAGAGGATATGCCAGCAGTCCACAAATCTGTCCTGCTTTCCTAAACTGTCCCAAAGCAAAGCGACTGAGGACTGAGGGTCCTAGCAAGGCACACGCTGACTCCCTGTCCTCTGCTACCTGCAGATTTTCTGCCGGCACCCCTACACCACATGGACTGGCAGGGTGAAAGCAGCAGGATGGGTGGGTGGAAGTACGCCACTGGCAGGGAAACCCCACAGAAACAACGGCCAGGCACCGCTGGGTGCCACGGTGGCTGTGCTTCGCAGACCCCTCGCCTGAGCCCTGGGGGCTGCTGTGGATCGGCTTGCTCCAGGCTCTGGCAGCAAACAGTGCTCGACAGAAGCAAAGCTGAGGGTCTTGGGGATGAGTCTGGGGTCTTCTCCCTTTGCCTTTCACAGTGGTCTGGAACCAAATGCCATACCTACAAACTAAGGGCTGTCTTTCCCCCCAGGTCCCCTCCCAACCCCCGCCCAGCACAAACAAAAGCAGCAAACGTGAGGGAGAGGGACGAGCAGGATAAGGAGAGGGGAGTTAGTGGGGAAAAGCCCCCGTGACCTGATCCGGAGCGGCGCAGGGTCCCGAGGTGCCGAGCGGGTGGCAGCGGCCGGGGCCGGCCCTCCCCCGGCCAGCCCTAGCTCGGGGCGAGCGCTCGGCCTCTCGCCGCGCTCCTCCCCGCGCTGCGAGCCCGACAGCTCGGTTAAAGGAACCGGCTGCACTTCCTCTGCCAGCGGCACCGCAGCCGCCCCGACTGAGACGGGTCCGACCCCGCCAGCCGCTCTCCCGACACCCCGACATCGCTGCAGCTCGGGCCGGACACGGCGGAACGCGCCCGAGCGGCGATTTTCTGCTGCCTCCTTGGAACCTGGACAAAGGGGTTGGCATGGCTGATGAGAGCCAAGCCGCCAGCCACGGAGAACCTGGCTTCATGCACAGGTACTAACTCGCTTCTGAGTTAGTCTTGGGTCCAGGCAGGCTCTACAGGTGTCTCAGGAGCTTTTTTTCTTTCATCGTCGTGAAAACCCTCCATGGGACCTCTCATAGCCAGGCTGGGGACTTCCCTGTCATGCTTCACCACTGTTCGGGTTCCCCAGCTGCCTCTGGGGACCCGCTCCCAGCCAAACACAACCCATCTCCCTTTTGGGGCCACAAACCCCATCTCCCTTTTGGGGGGTCACAAACCCATCTCCCTTTTGGGGGGTCATGAACCCCATCTCCCTTTTGGGGCCACAAACCCCATCTCCCTTTTGGGGGGTCACAAACCCATCTCCCTTTTGGGGCCACAAACCCCATCTCCTCTTAGGTCTCTGAGGAGAGGGGAGGGAAGGTCACGCCAAAGGGCAGCTCACTCCATGATTCGTCACCAGCTGTTGTTATTTTGGTCACCCACCCGGGCCATAGGGCCCATAGCCACACGCAGGCTGTAGGGAGTGAGTCAGTGCGGGCGGCAGCAGCTGAGGCTCGTCCTTCACACCCTGCTCCCTTCTGCCCGTCCCTTCCCCTTGCCTACATGTCATAGCTAAAATTAGACAGCTCATCTCCTCCGTGTAGGAATGTGTGTGTGTTTGCACTGTGCCCAGTGCTCCCTGGGGCCTGGAGTGGGACTACAGTAACACAATCACAACAAAATGTCACAGAGGCTGCAGCCGGTGTGGCAGAGGCAGCCAGCTGCCCTCCCCGATGGGTGTCTGGAAAGCAGTTCACAGGAAACCAATCCCCAGAGGGTAGCCAGGCCCAAAGGCTGAGCTACCACCATTGCTGTCATCTCCATCATGCCAGAAAGACTAAGTGGCCTTTGTGAATCAGTGGGAGGGAGGACACATGAGCAAACCCATCCACTGCCAGAGCTGCTTAAGATTGCATTCAGCCCTTTTCTCACAACACCAGAGGGGAGAGGGAGTTGGAGATACCCAGGGCAGGCAGGAGATACTCACCCAGTCAGTCCTCTCCCCCTTCAAAATGGGCAGCTGAAGGAGGATGGAAGGTTCTGCCTCCTTCCCTACACAGGGTATCCAACATCCTTCCAGCATTCCCTTCCCTCTGCTGGGAAGGAGCCAGCTGCCACCAGCAGTCAAGCAGGTCCCAGCATTGTCACAGCCCCAGGGCAGCTATGCTGCCAGCTGCAGAAGGGCCTCTAGAACAGGCCCCAGTCCATCATTAGTAAGACTCACTTACTGGGACTGCCAGGATGTTTTATCAAAGAGAAAATTAAAAATGTGCTGCAACTAGTCAGTCATTCAGAGCAAAGTAGCCTGATAAGAGATATATGCACGTTCCTTGCCAGCCTCACCTCCAGCCAAGGAAGCTTAGCACAGAATCACAGAACGATTTGGATTGGAAGACACTTTAAAGGACATTTTGTTGCCCCACTACCATAGTCAGGAACATCTTGCACTAGACCAGGTTGCTCAGAGTCCCATCCAGCCCGGCCTTGAACCCTTCCAGGGAGGGTTCAGGCTTCCATTTTGTCTCCAACTGCCCCAATCCCACCCTGTTCTTCCTGTCCCCTGTGACAGATGCATAACAGAAACTCCTGCTGATACCACTTGCTGCTCCTCACAGTTGCCACAATCCCATCTCCTCCTGGAGGCAGGACCTGGACTTACAAATGGAACAGCCTGGAGGGGTGACCACGGTGGATTTCAAGTGGCCCAAAAATCCCTTCCAAGTCAATTTGACCACCAAGAGACCAGGTCACTAATTCTGCAAGTCTGTGGAGGCAGCAGGAGCAGGAAGCCTAAGAGCCCACTCCTCAAGTTCAGTGTTGCAAACCTTGCTGCCATTCTCCTCCTGTCCCTGTGACTTAGTAAGCCCTCAGCCTGTTGACATGCAGACAGGTGACTGGGTTGTGATGGAGACCAGTGTCTCCCAGTGCTGCTGTCACAGGTTTCAGTCTGCTGAGTTAAAGCAGAAACCACCACTGCAGGCCAAGAGGCTCCCCAGGCCCACGCAGCCCTGAGCAAGACTTTCCACATGAGGAGATCCTGGTCCCACGCACCTGAAACCACCACAAGTGGCAGCCCCTGCAGGTGTCTCTGCAAGGGGGAGAACTGCTCTGCATTCCTGAGAAACCCCAGTGATCTCTCTACACCACAAAGCCTGAGACAGGAAAGACACCTCCCAAGCCTTCATCATGACCCTGTGACTAAGCAAAGCACATGCTGACTTGCCACACAAGTGGCATTTGTTAATTTAACTGTGACCTGTTACCAATATCATGTCTAACCTTTGATTTCACTTTTTCACCTCATGGCAGCAAATGACTAAGCCTTTTTCTCCTGTACCTCAGATCAAAATTCAAGTAAGTCCTTCTAACAATGCTAAATCTATTATTTCTTGGCTTTGCTGAATGTCATCTTGTCCCACTGCAACAAATGGGAGGGCAGGAGGAAAAGTTGGGGTCTTTTCTCCTCCACCCTTTTTGTTTTAAATACCCTCCACATATCTGGTCTTATGTGCTTCCTTTCATTCTTTCATCTTAACATCCCCACATCTGCCAGAATCACTGATGGGCTTTTTTCTCCCATCATCCTTCAAAGAGGGGAAGAAGCAATGCCCATGGAGAGAGCAGACCACTGTCCCCCTTCCTGGAATGGACTAGCACTTTAGCACAGACCAGTAACACAGGGATGTCTTTGCTCCCCAGGTTTCTCTGCTCCTCCTCCCATGCCGTGGGTGCTCCAGAGACTTGTGGTGTGGGAGGAGTGACCCAGGCTCCAGGTGCAGAACTTGGGTGGGTGCCACTGTGAGACTCTGAGTAGTACCAGGATATGAAAGCCTGTGCAATGGGAAGCTGGCAGACAACTGCTTTAGCTGGAGGCTTGTCTCTGAGCATCAGCCAGCCCACAGCAGCAGCTGACCAGTTAAAGCCATTGAGCTCACCAGCCACTTCAGCCACAGCAGCATAAAAAAAGCCCTACACAGATGCTTTGCCAAACCCTTTCTTGCAGAAGGAGGAAAGCAAAACCGGGAGCGATGAGTCAAGGCCAACAACCCTTCAGAAGGGACATGTCACAACACCCAGCTGAAGTCAGCTGCAGGGAAAGGGCTGGAGTTGCACAGCAGAACACCAGAGCTCCAAAGAGCGACCATGCCCTCTGGTGTTCAACCTACAAGGCTCTTTGACCTCTTCAAAATCCATCTGCTTCCCCTCTCCAAAGTCCTAACTGGACACACTGCCCCCTGCTCCCAACACCTCCATCCACAGGACTCCACAAGATTTTTGTGTCTACAGCATCAGACAAACAAGAGACTGAGTGGCAAACTCAGAAGGGCCCAGGATGCCATTCAGAGAAATTGTGCAGCAGGAAGAGCAGTAAGGGTCTTCCACTGCAGCACTCACCTATGTGCAGTAAAATCCTGACTGGGCTGATGTGCTGCTCTACAAAGACCAAGGCATAGGGAGCCTAGGAATGGAACCTGGGACTTGTCTCTACCTTCACATCTCCTCAGGTGCACTTGTGAGTGAGGAATTGGCTAGCCCCAACACCATGGCTAGCCCAGGAACTGGCTCCCACACAGCAAATATGTCCCAGCAGTGGTGATTGTCTCCCAGGCCCTGCTTTTCCACCATTTCTGACAGTCACAGCCTTACTGAACTTCAGACTGCTTCAGCTAAATGTTATTATTTAATATTATTTAATTTAGTCATTTAGCACCCTCAGTGTTGTCACATTATGTCTCCCAAGCACTCAGCATGCACTGGGTCTAGGTGCTCATGCCCACACTGACTAGGACATAGAGGAGGAAGAGCTCAACTGACTTTCAATCCAAACTCCAACGAAACAAAAGCTGCCATGTCAGTCGATCAAAGTCCAGCAGCACGCTGCCCTCTAGAACAAAGTTAGTGACACAGGCATGAGGCAAGCAGCCTGGCTTTTGGTTGCCTTGGTTAGTACAGACACAAGAGGGTGAAGTGGGGTGAGACGTGGGTGGGAGGGAGGAGAGCTCTTGAAAAGAAACGTTGCAGCAGCTGCTGGGACTGCACAGCCTGTGCAAGCCAATAAAAATACCACATACTTATACACCAGTGGCCAGTGCTTTATCCTCCTGGATCCCCATCGGCCGGGCTGGCTGCCCTGGAGACAAGGGAAGACACCTTTGTGGGGCAGGTGGAGTCTAGGGACACAAAGAGAGTGGTCAGCAAGCCATGAACATGCCTGGCTGCTCAGCACACAGCACCATCCTCCCCACCCCAGTGCCATCTCTCCTCCACACGTGCTCTCCCCATGCCTTGGCACTGCCAGGGGCTCCAGTGGCACCCGTGCTGTGAGCCACGGAGGCCAGTGCAGGCAACATGCCCAAGAAGCTGCAGTCGGCAACACCATCTTTCCCTAAAGAAAGAAGTCAGCAAACATGAAGTGCCACACTCAGTAGTGTGTCTGAGATACTAACCCAGCTCAGAGTCGGCTCCAGCCCAAACCAGCCAGCTGCAAGAGGGCACACAACTCAGGGACCAGCACCAAGCTGGCACAGAAAGAGAGCCCTGCTTTCCTTCCTCCTTCCCAGTGCTGATCTGCTCCTGGCTGCCTTCTTTCACCTCGACTGCTGAGTCCAGGCATGGATTTGAATTTCAAATATTTCATGAAGGCACTCTCCAAGCATTGCATGGAGGAGAATTGTTTGGGCAGGGCAGATCACCTGTTCCCAACCCTCTGGCCCCTGTGCACGGGCACCAACCCTTAGGAACCTTGACTACCACCAGCCAGGGGTTAGGTAGCAAAGCTTTTGGTGACCCAGCACAGATGGGAAGTGTCATTCTCAGGACTCCTCTGACCCTCACCTCCACCACATCTGCTTCCTCATTCATTCAAACAACAAGAAAACTTGTGGGCGGGTAATGTTTGAGCCCAGGTGGGGGATCCTCAGCAGTAGCCTCTGCTGGAACATGTCCTGGCCCCATACTGACCTTAAATCCTGCCAGGAGCTGTACTGGGGAGCAGGATACCTCCTCCCATGCATCCTGGCAGCTCTCACAGGACAGGATCCCTGTAGCTTCACAACCCTGCCTTCTGGCAGCCTCAGATGGGTGCAAAATCTCTGCAGAACACACCCACCCCACCCCCTGCCACACTCCAGCAGTGGCAGCTGCCATGCACTGGCTGCCAGAGTGCCCATGCCATGTCCTCTTGTGTGGTGACCTCAAGCTTGGGCAGTAAGAGGCTTAGCCCTGGATCTGAGAGGCTCCTGGCCAAAGCCAGGGTGGAAAGGCAGGATGATGTGCAGATAATCAGACCAAGTGGGAACTTTCACACAGAAGGGACAGCATGTGGCCATCTGCATGGGCCCCTGCTCCCTCTCTTGGATGGCTACAGGCCACTGCCAGAGGCTGGGAGCTCAGGAGGAGGCTCCAAGCCATCTTAGGTACTTCTACCCCGTGATTCTTTATCCTCATCCCACTGGGGAGTCCTGCCCTAGAGTGGTGGTGGGGCCCTCCACAGCCAGTGGGGAGCAGGCAGCAAGGAGTCCCCCTGCTCTCTGGCTCTGGATCCACACCTGGGCTGACAACAGCAAGCAAGTGACGTGCTGTTTGGCACACGTTTCCTGTGGAAGCCAAGCTGCACCAAAACAAGGGGAAAGCCCTCTGCAAGAAGGCTCTATGTTAGTTGCCCTGACCTCCTGGGCCAGCCAGCTGGGACACACGACTTTCTTCAAAGCCATAGCATGTGCTGGAGCCAGGGCTGCTCCAGCTATGCAAAGAGACAAGATGCTGCTGGGAAGCAGGGAAAGAAACAACGGTGAGTGGAGCCCAGAAAAGGGCAAACACTAAGCTCTTGCCTATTAGTGCTGGGTGGGATTTTCTCACTCTGGCTGAGTGCCACCACGTAGGGCTGGGACTAGAGCCTGCCACAAGTGACATCCTGCAATAATGTCAGGGAGCCAGCAACAGCCCATGAGACACACCAAAGGGATCTCCCACCAACATGGGGCACGTGGAGGACAGGCCAGCAGTGAAAGGGTGGTTCTACCTCCAGCCAGACCTCTGTCTGCTCCCAGAGTGGGGCTTTCCCACCAGTGCCACGTATCTGCCTCCCTGCACCCACAGCTTGGGCAGCATCCTGCAGTCCCCCCAGAGACTGGTCTCCAGTTCTCACAGCTGGGCAGGGCTTCTCTGAGTTAGAACACGCTTAGCTCATTTCCCCAGGCCTGAAACACTGGGAAGGGCTGACAGCTGGGCAAAGCTCAGCCAGGCTATTTCCAGGCACGGGAGCAATGGTCACAGGTAGAAACTGGAACTGACAGCCTAACCCAGACAGCACAACCTGCCCAGCAGCCAGGGCTGAGACAGGAGGCCCATTACTCCTACTGTCTGGGACAGCAAGGAGTGGGAAGAGATCCTCTCAGCTCTTCATCCCGGTACAATGAGGAATAGCTTCCCCTAGGGGCAGAGCTCACAGTTAAGTGTAGAATTAGCACCCTAAGGCACCAACCCCCAAACTGCAGGTGGGAACAGAACAGCACTGGGTCTAACACATATGTCTGGTGAGGACAGGACTCCATCCCTGCTGGGCACTGGCCTGGCCAGCACAGCCTCACTGCTTGCCTTGGCAGAGCTTCACCCTCCACCTGGCGTCCTGATGGGGAGAAGAAGAAAGCCCCCCAGCTCCCAAACACAGACTCAGCTGCTGCTGGATCTGCAAGCTGCAATAGAAACCCAGAGTATACTTTTGTATTAGTGGAGAGCTGGCCTAGGGAAAGCTCTTGAACTCAGGATTGCAAAGACAGAGCCACTTATTATCCCCCGAGCCTGATGCCAGCTCAAGAACCAGCAGGACAGGTTTCCCTATTCCCATGTCTAGCCTGTGTTGCCAGGCCAGGTCTGCACCAGAGTCTCCAGCAGAAGCCATTCACCTCCTGCCAGTACCCCATCTCTTCCAAAAAAAAATCGTTTGTGGGCCCAAGGGTCAAGAAGTCTTAGCCTGCAGCCCTCACTCTACTCTTAAACTCAGCATCTCAAAGTCAGCACTGGATTAAAAGAACCAGCAATCGAGCAAATGCATGGCTGAGAGATAACTCAGGAGCTTCAGCTCACAGAGTCACCTGGGAAAAAGAAAACAGAGCTCCACTAAGAGCAGAGCTGCAAGTTAAATTTAGAGGCTTTGCCAAGTCTCTAGGGAGACTGTCTGCTCCCCAGGCACTGCACAATGATGAGTGAAGGAAATCCTACACTGTGTCTCCCATCACCTGCCAGAGCTCAGGTTGCCTTTCGTGAGAGCATCGCCCCCACTGCAGAGGGCTGGCCTCCCCTTATGAGCATCTCCTTAGTCCCCATGAGGACTCACACAATCAAACAGCTCTCAAACTCTCCTTGCTTGTACCATCCACGGTTCTACCTCTCCCCTCTCAACACTATCCTTGCAAAGACCTGTGTCCGCTCCCAGCGCTTGACTCTCTTCCTATTGTTATTGTTCAAAGGAGGAAAGCCTCCTTTGAACAAAAACATCCTCCCTCCTTTCAGCCCCTTGAGGAGATTACAGGGTTTCCTGGAAAGGATGCTCCAAGTCCTAAGAAGATTAGTGGAAGGTGTCCCTGCCCATGGTGGGGGGGATTGGAGCCGGATGATCTTTAAAGTCCTTTCCAACCTGAACCATTCTATGATGCTATAAAGGTCCTGACACCTTCTCTGAGCAGGCACATGTCACTGTGGCAGCCCCTGCTCGGATCCTGGGAGTCCAGGGGAGCTGCCAGTGGGTGCCTGGGACTGGAGAGATATGGCAGGTGGCAGGTAGGGTCCACACCACGGAGGACCTCAGCCTCTGGAAGCAGTCAGACCCCCATGCTGATCCTTCCCTGCCCTATCCCACAGCCCCACTGTGAGCTGGCAGCTGTCCCAGCCTGGCTGTGCTGTGAGTGTTGGCTGCCAACAGGTATGGCTGCTCAGCATGCCCAGTGCTTTCTTTTTCCCCCATTGAGGAAAAAAAAGTCCCTGAGCAGCCCCACAGGAGGTCAGGCCCTGAAGAGAGATCACAGAGCAAACTCGGCAGTGGAAACAACTCTCTCAGCACATCCCATCTGCCCTGCAAACAAGCCCAAGTGTCATTGCAGGGGACAGCTGGGGATTCCCACAGGTGACACTGGCCCAGGCCCAGCTACAGCTACCCCTCCATCACCTCTGAGCAGGACGAGGAGCAGAGGCTGGAGGGTTTCAGAGCTAGAGACGTACAAAATCTGCATGCACAGAGGAGAAATAGGAAGATGATTGCTCAACAGCTAGCTGGCAGCAAGGTGCCTCGTGAAAAAGCTTGTCCCGAGGGAAACACTGCTCTCAGCCTGCCAGCCTGCAGAGCACAAACTTCAGGCTCCTCACTACCATCTGGTCTTCCCCCACGGCACCTGGGGCTTACCCCACTGTGCAGCCTCTCTACTGCACCTGCACAGGGGAAAGTGGCAGCTTTGAGGTCACCCCCCACACAGCAGGAATGGGGAAGGCTGGGCTGCTGTCCCAGTGGCAGCTTGAGAACATCACTCTCAGCTTTCACATGGATGTAAGCACCAAGCTGCAAGAAAGACAGTGACAAGTGACGTCCCAGAAAGATGTAGGCGGGTGCTCGGCTCAGTTTCTTGAGTGCCGTTTACCCACAGGCTGTGCCACCCACAGACCTTTCCTGGGGCAGTGGCAGGCACCCCCAGGCTCATCTGCAGGCTTCAGCACAAGACCTGCCAAAGGGTCACAGCCAAAAAGTTGGTCCCATGCTCTGCTGGACTCCCATCTGCCAGCTGCCCCACTGGTGGCTATGGTCCTGTTTCTACTGTCCCACCAGCCATTACACATACTTCCTTTGAAGTGGGATTTGTTACAGAAACGCTGAACCCACAGGGAAAATCCATTTCACTGGCATCCCACTTCAGTGGCATGGGGGTGAGCAAGAAACAGACGTTGTCCCCAGCACTTACACTCCTTCCTGAATTCCTCCCTGGAAAGGGTAAACTGTGCAGTTCACTCATAGCACAAGAAACAGGGCACCTAGAAAGGCAATTTAATCCTAACCACCTCTTATCTGATCAGCCCAAATCTCTTTATCAGCCCAATTAAAAGAATTACCCATCCACAGCCCGGATGCATGTATTGTGCACTTGTCTCTGTCGGCTCTAGAGCCAATTACTCCACCCTCCTGTAAGGCAATTATAAGGTACAGAAATAAGCCTGCTTGCAAAACACGGGACTAATGTATCATACCACTGACGGCCAGAGCTTGGGGGCCACCTTTCTGTTGCTTCAAATCCCCGAGGGCTCACCTGGCCTGGGGACAGCACAGGCTCTCTTGCCATTTTGCAGACCCCTGCCTCCCCTGACCATGCCTCCCAGTATTGCTACAGGCAGAGTACAGCACAGGCTGTCCACCTCAGGACACCTCTCTCCTTGAAGCCAGGGCTCTCCAGAGACCCACTTGTGACAGTGAGCAAATTCCTCCCCATTACCTAAGCTTCCTCTAGACATGCTTCCCAGCCACATATGGCTTTGGGTAAAGCTCACTATAGAAGTGGGTGCAAATTTCCTCACTGATGGCTGTCGGAAAGCATTTGGTGGGTAGGGGCTGGCTGTACTTCTTGACAAAAGGAAGCATAGCACAGCCTTCCCTCATAATTCCCCCAGAGGAGGTAAAGAAATTTCATGCCATCCTCTGCTCCAATGCTCAAGTGGGCATGAATTTAGTGGTGTGCAGCCAATTATCCTGCATGACTTCCCATCGAGTTTACCTCTCACTGGTGTGCGTGGGAGCCCCTTCAGCCTCAGAGGCCCATAGGAATCCCTCCTCACCACCCTGCAGCTCCGGGTGCTGCACTCATCACCCTGAGCCAGAGTCCCTCCATCAGCAGCAGAAAGGCAAGAATGCACTAAACAACTCATTTCCAGCTGTCCTGGCAGGCGTGCTGGCCTCCTCCAGCTCCTCCTGCCACCCCACTTTGCCTCTCCCCATGTGTCCACACTGCCAAAGGTTGTTCACACGTGGAACTTCCCCTTGGCTCTGATCTAGGTTGCAGTAACAGCAGCCTGAAGCCCCAGGACTCAGAGAGAGATGCCACACAGTATTGAGAACAGGCCAGAGACTGCCAGGAGCTCAAGGCAGCTATTGCCGACAGCTCTGAAACCAGAGCGGAGAACACCACGCTGTGGTGGAGTGACCTTGCAAGCCATCCACTCCCAGGTCCAGCTTGGATGTGGAGGTTGAAATTGGAGCCTTTCCCTTCCATTCAGCACGTGTGATACCACTCTGGCAGCACTGCATCCTGCTTCAACTGCTCCCATATGCCAAAAATACCCATGAGATGTAGAAAGTTTGTCACGGGGCCACCAACACAGCTGAGAGCAAGAGTTATCAAGTACAAGGAGAGGATGAGATAATGGGGCCGGTTTGGCCTGCAGAAAAAATTTGAGGGAGAACATTATTACTATCTTCAGCAACCTAATGGGATAGTACAGAGAAGACTGGGTCAGATACTGCCCAGACGTGCATGGTGACAACCAGAGAGAGACCAGACACACGCTGCAACAAGGGAAACTGAATAGTTATTAGAGGAAAAACATTCCCGAGTAGCTGAAGCACGAGAGTAGATGTCCATGGAAGCTGTGTTCTCTACACCCTGGCAACACTCAAAACTCAGTATCAGTAGCCTGATCAAATTCGACCCTGCTTTGAGACAGCAGTGCGGACCAGGTTCCTTCAGAACTCAGTTATGCATTGTTTTCAAAGACTTCCGGATGGCAGAGGTACCAGGCTCTGGTACTTCGAGGTACTTCGCTTGCACGGTCCGAACCCCCACGAGGCTAACAGAGAGGCTAAGGGAGCAGAAGGAGCTGGCTCTGGGACGGGTGCGTGCGAAGCCGGGATCGCAGGCGGCAGCACGGGGCGAGCGCAGCCGTCCCGCGGCGGGGCAGCGCT
>VXBS01006402.1:44573-115795 GCA_013400255.1 Sitta europaea
CGCCGGACGGAGGGGACGGAGCCAGCAGCCCTGCCGCCGCCACCGCCCTCTCCGGGGACCGGGAGCCACCGCCGGCCTTGTCGCCCAGGCTCTTACCCAGCCCGGCCAGCGCCTGCCCCGCTTCTCCCTGAACCCAGCGACGCCGCTGGCTCAGCGGGCAGCGGCAGGGCTGGCCTGCTCGCCATGGCTGCCAGTCCAGGCAAAGAGCAGCTCTTCCACCCCTCCGTTGCATGGAAAACGTGCCGGCCGCGATGGCAGCTTCCCCGCTTCCCAAGGGTGCGGAGCCAGGCTGAAAGCCAGGGCTGCGGGGGCTGCCAGGACAGGGCCGTGGCTGCACGGTGCTCCTGCCGACCCTTGACACCCTAGGGCAGGTCCCACTGGCGACCTCAAACACCAGCCGACTCCAGGAGGGCTGGCGAGGATGGGGACACTTGCTGGCTTCCCAGAAATCGACAGCCCAGGCAGAGCCGGGCTGGCCTGCTGTGCTCACAGGCTCGGCGTCGAAACCGCTGTCGCGGCCCTCTGACATCCTGGCTGGGAGGATGTGCTGCGCAAGCCCAGGCACTGAGAGAAGAGGAGGGGATTGCGGGCGAGGCGCTGGGCAAGCACAGGAAGCCTTTCCCCCAGCCCCCGAATCATGGGCTGTCAGCACCTGCCGCAGCACCTTAACCCCCCAACAAGAAGAGGAAGGCGGCAGAGCCCAGCTCGGTGGGTACCTTATATCTCCGTCCCCCGGAGGGCTCTGGGGAACGTCCCAGGAGCGATGCCGCCACATCTGCCGCAGCATGAGCTGATGCGCTCAGCCAGCCCGGGGCTCACTCTCGCTCTTCCTCCCTCGGCAGCCGCTTTCCGGAGTCATTCCGAGGGCAGGTCCCTGGCAGTGCTGCGCCGCCCGGCCGGGGCCCCGGCTTTGTTTGCACCCTCCACCTGGTTCCTCTCTGCACTTCCAGGAAGTGTGAGGGCGGCTGTCATCGCAGCCGGCAGCGCAGCCTTCTTCCCACGGCGCTGGCCACCTCCTCTACCGGGACGTCTCCAGGGAAGCCTCGTGCGCACCCTCAGCAAGCTGAAGCACGTCCTGGCATGCTGGGCTGTGCGCTGAAGAGCCGCACCTCCCTTGCTGGGTGGTTCTTTGCATGCCCCCAGACTTGAGCCCCCTCTCCCGAAGCTGCCCCAGTACCACTGTGCACACCAGGCCATGGCAGTGGGGTTGTCCTCCTGTCACCCACCCTTGGGCCATGCACATTCTTACCCTGCAAGGCACCACAGCACTCGCAACTCCTGGGAGTTTATGTCCTCTGTGTGTGGCAGGTCTGAAAACAACCTCCAGCATCTTCTCAATCTGCACTGAAGTTCATTGAAAAAATGCTTTGGTAAATCAGGAATGGGCAGTGTGAAAAGTAGAAGCATCAAGGAGGCTTCTAGCCAGCCTCCAAAGAGCAGAGAAACAAAAGCCTGACGTTCATCATCCGTCCCCCCCAGTCTGGGGTGATATAGCCAGAGCCTGCAGGTCCAGCCTGTCCCCACCTCCAAAAACCTCAGCTCTTCACAACCAGATGCTACTTGGTGTGCTCTGGCTCCAGGAAAGCTTCAGATCACCAAGAGGGTCTGTGGTCAGCTTCTATCGGCCAGAGAAAAGCAAGCAAGCAAAGCTGGTCCTGGCAGCCTGCACAGATGGCATGGTCTTGCTTTAAACTCCATCATCAAAAGGAAAAAAACAACATTGACAGACCTTGATCTCACCAGGGAAGCTCTGAAACTGAACACAACCCACTGCATTAATTACTGTGCAGAGAGAGGAAAAGGCAGGTCCTGGATGCCTAACTCCAGCTCACAGATCAGGGAGGGGAGAGTTTTGTTATTGTGGAAAGGGTTCATCATCCCCACTGCTTTGCATGCCATGATGGGTTAGTTGCATTTTCTCCCTGCCTGCAGACATTTCTCTTTCATGTTTTGTGCTCTTTCTTGTGTTGATGTCTAGTCCTCTTACCCAGGAGCATCAGGAGTACCAGGGCTTGGTGAGGCTGTTGAAGTAACACACCCTGCCCTAGGTCCTTCAGCATCCTCTGTGTGCTGTGTCCATGTGTCCTTTCACAGTTCTGTCCCTTGGGCTTGGTGCAAAACTGTGGAGGAACCCCTAGAAATCCCAGTCCTGGCTGTTCTTGGTCAGGAGACCAGAGGAGACAGACCCTGCTGCACAGGCTTCTCTGAAGGCAGCACAGGAGAGGGATGTGCTGGATGTTACTGTGAAGTGGTACCATTCTCTTCATGCTAGTTTGTGCAGCACCCTGGTACTGAAAGGATTAAGCTGCCTGCTTCAGCCAAACTCAGCCTGTGGGATTCCATGTAAACAGGGATCAGATAAGGGAGGGAGAGGTCAGGGGAAGGGATGGCACTTGGTTCAGGGATACCAGCTCTCCCCACCCAGCAGTGTTTGGATGCAGGTTGGCATTGTCCCTAATACTGGTTAGTGCCCCAAACAACCTCCGTGCTGGCCTGCTCAGGGAGTCCCATCCCATGGTCCTGCTGCACACCTACACCACATGCAAGGCTGAGGCCGTGGTGGTAGGGACAAACAGAGGAGGGAGGCTGTGTACTGCTGCCTCAGAGAGCTGACCTGGTTTGCCTGATGTGGAAAAACCACAGCAGGAGGAAGGGCAGGAGCATTCCCTCTGGCAGCAGCAGGGTCCTGGGTCAATTTAAACTAGGGAGTGTGGCTGGTTTAAGATGGGGCTTGGGGCTGCATTATGCCATCCCTCCCTGGCACGCTGCAGGTCTGTCCCTACACAGCCAGGCTGTACCCACAAACTCAGTGTTTCTTCAAAATCGCTTCTTTGGATGTTTCCATCTCTTGTTACACACAGTCCCATATCCTGTTCACCACTGCACATAGGAACATCCAGAATGAGAGCCAGAATGAGAGTGAACACACACCAGCACTGTGCTTCAAGCACAGGGGGATGCCAACTCCAAATCCATCCTACCTCTGTGCATGCACTGCAGCCTGTGTCTGACAGTGGGGCCCAGCAGAGCTTGTCCCTGGTTCTGGGAAGAGTCGGGGCAGGGGATAGTGGGACCCTTGCTTTCCACCCCCAACCAAAGTCTGTGAGGAGCCACCTGCTCATTTCTAGCACTTCCCTGTGGCCGTGCCGCCCATCTCCTCTCCCCTGCTGCACAGAGGGATGTGGAGACAGATGTCTCTGTCAGAGTGGAGCAGGCTTGGCTTGCTGGAAACGAATGGGAATTTGATTATGCTGCTCTGCAGAGAAGGGCTAACACGATTAAAAGGCCAGCAGGCAGGATTCGGAGGAAGAAGATCCCCTCTCTGTCCCTTTCTCCCTGCTCACAGTGGAAGCTCTCCTTTCTTTCTTCCTCAGCCCCTGCTCTACCCAGTCCTGGGACTTCACAAACATCCAGAGTCCAGATCTGAGGGCAAAAGGAAGAGAAGCCAGCAAGAGTTGCAACCATCTTCCCCTGGGCTTCCTTCTCAGGGCTTCTACCTCCCTCTCTCCAGCAGCTCCTGCCAGCTCTCCTCTCTGGCCTGCCTGCTCTATGACCAAGCTCCCTTGCTATTTACATTACAAAGCAGCCCCCTCTGCTCCACTCCGCGGGTTATATTTAGCTCCCTGGCACAGAACAGCCTGTGAGTTGCATTAGCTGCGGGGACAGCGCTGAACAGCCGAGGTGCCTCCCATCTCCCTGGCGGGGACGAGAGCTGGCTGGGGGCACAGAGGCACCCAGGACCCCTCTTCTCGCTGCCAGAGGTGGCTGTGTGGAGCCCTCTGGTGCGTGGGCTGCTCCGGGCGCTACCTCAGCACGGGACCGAAGGGTACGAGTCTGACACCTGGCACGTCCCCGCCCCGCAGCCCGAGCCCGTGGAGAGCTCGTACAGGAGCTTTTGTGCGTTTGTGGTTTCCTTTCTGGGTAAACACCCCTCCGGGCTGGGCAGTGACAAAGGTTACTGCTGCAAGCATCACCCAGAAAGCGATGATGAAATTGAGAGGGAGCCCACAACTGCTCAGGAGAGGTTGCAGGGTGCTGCTGTGACCTGCCACCGCCTGTCCCAAGCCTCTCTGGCTCCAGGTCGGCTTTCCCTGCAGCAAAGTTCTGCCAGCCTCTAGCTTGCCCTAATGCCACAGGAACTACCCCACTCTGGGAGCTAGAGATGATCCTGCCCCACCACAAAACCTTGGTGGAGACACTCAAGGCAAGCAGGAGCTGACTTTGGACTCCCCTCGGCCGAAGTGACTGTGGGGATTGAGGCACACAACCCTGGTGTTTGTCCGGGTTTGCTGTGGTGACACAGGGCATTGCAGAGGCACCTCCCTACTGGGAATATTGCCCCAGAATGTGCAAATCTGGTGCACAAGCCAGCATCATTAGTAAGTTAGGCATGAAACTGCTACTCAAAGCCCTAAATATAACCTGAGTGCTGAGCTCTCTTCCACCCGCCCAAGGCGCCTCCATACACCGTGGCAGCTATTTATGGAAGGAACTTTATTTCCATGGGATTAATCTCATTTCTGCTCATTTCAAAACCTTTATATAGCAGCTTATGCTGCCTGCCCCTCGTGATGACTAACAGGTCCCAGCAGGAGCAGGCAGGTTGGCAGCAAGGGGACTGGGGCCTCCAACCTTCAGCTGACATTGGGGATAACTGCGATGCCCACAGCCCATGGAGGAGATCCTCCAAACTCTGTACCAGGGTTTGGTGTCTCCAGAGCTAGACAGCACAGCAGGGGCATTTCTGCCAGTCCCCTAAGACTTCCCCTGCTGCAGGAGGGGCACATGATGGAAGGTTAGCCCACCTCTGGGTAACAGCTCCATCACCACCTGACCTGCCTGAGGAAGCAGCCAGACCTGAAACTACATGGGTGTCACAGGGCAGAACAAGCAGATTTCCACCCCCAGACACTTCCTCTCCCATTTCTTCTTCCCTTTGCTTGGCATCCAAAACACAGGGTGGAGGAAGCAGCTCATCCCGAGCACCATTTCATCCTTTGCTGCTGGCCTGCAGGCTGCTGTGGCATTCCCTCCAACCTCTCAGAATCCTCCCTTCTGCAAAGCCTGCAGGGTAAAGTCCCTTGCAAAGAGACCCGTTGTGAGGGTTGTGTAGGACAGAGGGGCTTTGTGTAAGGGCAGCACAGGCTGAGGCATGTCATCTGAGCCCCCTGCTTGGGGTAGCTGGGGTGGGATGGGCAGGGTGTATAAAATCCCTAGCAACCTTGGATAATTCTGGAACAAATTCAGGCTGATAATTTAGGTTGCAATATGGTCCCTTCCTCCCCTGGGGAGGCTGGAAAATTGCAGCTGGCTAATCTGTTTGCAAAATGCACTGGGCACATCTGGAGAAGATGGCTAAGAGGAGAAAATCCTGCTCTGCTTGGCAAAGTAATTCCTCATTATCTGTACCACCAGGGCAGAGACCCTCCCAGCTCTGCCTGGTGCCTCAGTGAGCAGCCCTGGGTACAGAATGAGGACCAGGAGGGCTGTGCTATGCCCCAGCTCGTGGAAGGCTCAGGGACACAGGGCACCTGGGGAGGTCTCTGCCACCCTGGCTCCTGCTTGCCACCCACCACACGAATAACAAGTGCTGGGATGAGTCAGCTTTGAGGCCCCTCCTGCTCTGCAGGCACTAATAAGTTTTCCCATTAGTTCCCATTGTTGCAGTATTAGAGAGCAATTTGCTCCCAGCTTGCACTGAAGCCTTTGCAAAGAGGGAAAAAGGGCTGCTGTATATGTGGGAGTGCAGGTGTGGGGTGACCAACAGCTCCTGCCCAAAACCTTCCCCTGGCAGAGCTCTGCACCCCAGGGTCCCCAAAAGCCCAGACCAGAGGCAGGAGAGCTCATCCAGCACCTGTCTGCCATGGCAGTGGGCATGGCACCAAGATCCTCCGTGTCTGCTTGTAAATTATGTGGCACTTGCTGAGCATGGCATGACATGGTGACATGGAGCTCAGAAGGACACAGATCTCTGTGCCAAGCCAGCTCTGGAGAATGGTAAGAAGGCAGCTCCTCTTTCTCCCCTCCTCTCAGTCTGACTCTCACAACAGTTCAAGGTCAGTCCTGCAATGCTCATGTTTAGTCTGGGCAGGTGCTGGGTCAGAGGATTTCTCCTCATTTACACCTGAGAGCCATTCTGCAAAGATGGGGGCAGTAAATCATGGAAGGGCTTAAACACCCTTCTAGCAAAAGAATGGACAGGGTGGGACAGCAGACCTTATTTGTTGTGACAGAAGAATAGAGCTGGAGTCCTGGAGATGCTGGCCCAAGCAGGATTTTGGACTTGGGAATAGGAGCTCACCTGAGTATCACCAGGAAGTGGCTCCCATAACCCCTGTGAGAGCTTATGAGAACCACTCTTCACCTCTGCCAGCTTTGCTTGGTGATAGCAGGAGTGGGTAAGCACAGGAGTTGAAACAGAAGAGTCACAGCAAAAACCAGGACAGAGCTCCTCTTGCCACAAGGTACCCCCAAAAGGCCCAGACCACTGCCTAGGAGGCATCATAGCCCCAGGATGGGAAAGGGGAGTTGGGTAAAAGGAAAATAGGGGTCTGCAAAGGTGATAATGAGACTGCCACTGCAGAGAGGGCTGACCCCATGGGAGGGACATGCCTCAGGGACAGGCCACTCCAGTGCTGCCCTGACACTTGGGGACCCAGATGTTCCTACCTGTAGGAGACCTGCTTTCTGATGGCCAAGTGCAGGAACTGCTCCTCCACCTCTGCCACGGCCACTGCCCCTCTCATCTCCTCCCAAGCTGGATCCGTGCTGCGGAGGCCCAAGCGTGGTGCTCGCCCAGTGCTCTCTGGATCTGCTGCTCCCCAGAGGCTTGCTGTGGCCCCCCTGGCCACCTCACCACCACGCCTGGCAGGGGAGAAGTCTCTCCAGCTCCCGGGAGCTTCAGCCATGCTGGAGTGAGGTGTCTTTCTAGGCGAGGAATCCCACTCTGCTCCCAAAACTTCTTGGGCAGCCTGGTCTTGTCCCACAGGGTCCCACGCTGCTGCTCTGCTTCACCTCTGCAGGGCTGTGGGACAATCCCAGCAAGGCTTAGCTCCCTGAGGGAGCACAAGCACGAGAAAAAACAGTGTCCAACTTTTTGCAGTGGTATTTATTGGTCTCTTGATAGCAGCTTGAGTAACTCAGACGCAGCAGCTCAGCCTCCTGCCGTCTCTCCTGCCCTGCCACTCTGAAGCGGAGGAATAGCTGACACACAGCCGGAGATGCTGGTGCTCCTCCTCGGAGGTTCTGGCACTGTGAAAGCAGTGGGGAGGGAATGGGGAACACAGTGTTCGCTGGAGAAGCACAGTCCGGGAATTGCGATGCTTGCAAGTGAACGAAAAAGAGCTTGGATTGCCTTCTGCGAGGTCCCTCTGGAGCCAGGCACGTCCGTCACTGTCCCCGGCAGCAGGAGCTGAGCGGGAGCAGCAGGGAAAGGTAGGCAGCGAGGAAAGTGCCTGTGCACAAAGCCTGGAGCAGCTCTCAAAAGACAAAGCAGAAAGTGAGGATGAGTGTGTGCTGTGTGCGTGGGGAGGGGGCTGCGGGGAGCTGCATCCAGCCGGCAGCCTGGTGTCACCTTAGAGACACTCGAAACTGGCACTTAACTCTTCGGAGTCTGGGAAGGCAGAGGAGGTGACGACTCAGCTGCCCCTCTCTGCCTGCAGTCCAGCTGGCACCTACCTGCCTGCAAGGGCTGCTCAGGGAGCTGGGTCTCAGCCACCTGTCTTAACCAGACCTGGTGTCAGGTGAAGTCAGGGAGCCTGGAAAACTGTATGACAGCAGCAGTCCCAGCAGAGCTGTACCTCCTGTTGTGTCCAATCACCCAGCATGGATGATATCTGTCCAGGGACAGGGGCCCCAGCTGTGGACAGTGGTACCCATCTGAGCAGAGGTATTGCTGTAGCACTGCCTCTGTCCTTCCAGTTGGCTCACTCAACTCCTTGCCACTTAGGAGGCTACATTATTCCTTATTTTTCCTTATTCAAGTCAATTTTTCTCCAATCTTGGCATCCAGAGGTAGAAATTACCTTCTGTTCTGTGCCCACATCCATCAGAAAAGTTGTATCATTTATTTGTCCTGGGCTGTCACTGGACTTTGTGACCCCAGCCCACCCTGGTGCTGTGGAAGTCAGCTGGGGCAAGAGACCCTACAAAGCTCCCATATGTGCCTGATTTGTTCTGTCCCAGACTCACATGCTGTGCCTTTACCTGCTAGGCCCTGGAAAATTCAAACTTCATGTCTGTAAGAGCCATCCCCTGTGTCATGGCAAGGTCATACAATCATGCATTGCATGAAGAGCACATTGCAGTCACCTGTAATCCCAGTGTATTCCCATGAAAGTCTGGTATGATGGGAATGATGTCCTCAACCTGCTCTGACTGTTATATCACCTTGGGAGTCATCAGGAGCATCTCATCCCTCGTGCCAGCACTCTCCATCACTTCCATATGGCCCTGTGGCACCTCTGCTGCAGGGTGCTGTGGAACAGAACATTCCCATGCCACTTTTGTCCCCAACCTGGGAAGCAGCAGGGGCTGAGGAAGTGCTGTGGCTTTTCCTGGTAGCCACAGCCCACTGGCATCTCCAGTTCAAGTTACTGAACCTTTGTCTGGCCTAAAAGTCACAGTGACATCCCTCTCTGGCTGTGCCTTCTGGGGGATTTGTTTCTCTCAGGGGCACAGCAGCCCCCAAGCCCACTCCTCGATGGAATCGTGACTGTCAGGGAGCCCCACACCCTCCTCACTGTGTGACTCAGCCCCTCCAGCCCCCACAGGGGTTTTGTTCTTCCTGAAAGCTGGAGTGCTGCTGGGTGAGCCCTCCCCCTGCAGCACTGTGCACAGGCACAGCTGGCCCTGGGGAAGCAGCTTCACCATCTCCTGTGGGCACAGAGACCTGCCTGGGAGCTTGCCAGTACTCCCTGCATGGGTGCAGGGCCCTGCTCCATGTCCTCCTGCTGCCATCCTGAAAGCATGTGTCCTTCTGTAACAAACAACATACCCACCAGGCTGCTGCCACACACTGCCTGTGACCCTCTGGCAGCAGCAAGCCACAAACCCTAAGCATTTTCTCTTTTTTTTGTTGTTTTTAATTGGCCTGGTAACAGAACAATCGGGAATAATTTGTCTCTGAAAAACAAAGTCCATGTTCTGTTAGCATTTTTTTGTTCAGGGCTTTATGAATTGATGGTGCAGAGGCTTCTGAGAAATGTGACCCTGGATGGGCAGAAGCCCAGCTTACTGTGGCAGAGCTCAGCTGGGGCACTTGGAGCAGAGCAAGCATAACTGAGTGAGGCTGAAGGTGACTTTTAAAGAAGGTGACTCTTGCTTTGCTAATTCTCTCAATCTGCTCTAATTAGTTGCTGTAGCCAAATTGGTAGGTATGATTGGCTGGTGCATTTTGGGAGACATAGCTGGGATCAAAAGATCCTAATGTGCCTGCTTTGAGCAGCTCAGAGATAGCTGGTAGACTGCATAATTAAGAGGATTTGTCAAGATGAAGGGAAATTTTCTGCTGATGGAAAGGTTCTGATTGGTCTGTCCATGTTAAAGGAGCCAAAGCTTGGGAACTCATCCTTTTAAGAGCTTTCCTCTTGCACCTGGTTTGGAGTGTGCATGAAGGGTGCAGGCCAAAATCTCTGTGGCTGGCCCAAGGCTCACATTCTGCTCACAGCCCAGCCAGAGGTGGGAGATAAAGATACCTTATAGCATCTCTGAAAGGAGCTTCTGCTTGGGCTGTCTTCCAGACAGGGAGGGCTGACTGCAAGGAGTTGCTTCAATGGCCAAATTCTAATGAACCCACTTGAAGCTTGCTGGAAAATGAAAATTTGTTTTCTAGACCCCCTGTTGCTTTGTGTTTCACACAAAATCAGGACAAAACCTATCAGTTTTCACAGACATAAATGGACTGTCAGAGGTACAGGCTGACAGACAGACAGGACCCAGGTCGTTGCCCATTTGAGAGCAGTTGCTCTGCTTTTAGAGTTAATGAAAAGATTCAGGTATTTTTTCAGGCAGGATAGGACAATCATGCTATGAGCTGTCTTTGTTTACAGACTCCTGCACAGCCTCTTCACTGAAGTAGCTCTTTGCTCCTCAAATACTTTCTTCCATGATCTCCCTCCTTCCAAGAGGATGATAGTGCTATTTCGAGGGGGGAGAAGAAACTGAGGCAGAAGAGTTCTGACTTGTTCAGAACTACAGAAGAAATGACAATGACAGTGCTGCTGTAAACAAAGCATGCAAGTTTGTTTCTAGCCCCTGACATGGAGCATGAAGTCCCAGTGCTGAACCAATCTTGCACGTGGCCAAGGAACAGGAGAGGAAGCAGGAGGTGAGGAGCTGTGCACGTGGGCTGGCGTGACAACCATGCCTCAATGAAAGCACCTGTCAACCCAGGGCTGATGCTGCATCTTTTTATTTTATTTTTATTTTGCTTCATAAAGCAAATGCAGAGCAAGTGATAGAAGGAGGAGAAAGGGTGGCTTGAAAACAAAACAAGACAAAACAAAACAAAAAAAAGACCAAAAAAAAAAGAGGGAAGAAGCAGCTGCTGGAGTATAAGTAAAAAGTGAGCTGCTACAAGAAAGAAGTTCATAGATGCCAAGCCCGCACTAATTCTTAATAAAATACAATACTGAAAATAGGATCTGAGAGTCTCCAAAATACAATATCTTAAGGGATCGGCAATAATACAAAATAAGTTTCATTATGTACAAACGAGTTCTGCTCTTGATCTCTGTACAACGGTGGCAGTGGGGGGCATGGGACATGCTCAGTGGAAGTGTTGGGTGCAGGAGGGTGTGCTTGGACCCGGCAGTGGTTCTTTGTGCTGGGGTGCAGGGTGGGGAATGCAGTGGTATCTGGTGACCAGTGGGGCCCATGGGGAGAGCAGAGCAATGCTGGAAGCCTTCCTCTTCATCACCCCACTGGCCACGCATGCACAATTGCAGCCAGCTGTGTCCAAATTTTCCTAAATGACTTGGAGGGGCAAAACCAATTTTCAATAGGGAGAAAAGAAGGATGTGAGGGCCCTTCCCTCACCTCTCTCAGTTTTTGAGCAAGAGCCATCCCATCCTTCCTCTACAGGGAGCCTTCTCCACTCCCAGCCTGGGGGAAGAGGAGAGGCTGGGGCAGTGCAGAGTGAGTCCAGGGTGCTTGCTGAGAAACAAGCAAAGAGGAGCCTGCTGTGAGACCTGGCAGAGTGCACAGGGACTCCTGTGTTACACATGGGGCAACCTTCACATCCCAGATCTCCCACACTCGTGTCCCACATTGTCCTTCCATCAAACGGCAGCTGAGGGCATGGAGTGAGGAGACACTTCTGCCTTTTTGAAGGACTTTTGCTGGAGAGGAAGAAGGGTCAGAAATGGGTGTCTGGGTGCTAAAGAGGATGGCATAGGCTTGAGATGATGTCACTTCAACACCGAACTCAGCAAGTCTGGCCTGAGAGGTTGTATGGCAAGAGTTTGTGGTCAGCATTTAGAAAGGTCTAAAACTCTCTTTGGTGACCCTGGCCAATTCCAACATACCACCTCTTTCCTGACAGATGTACCTGTCTCCAGAAATGCCAGTACGTCCTCAGTGGCTTTCACAACACTATTGTGCACACAGAGCATGTGAGGGGAATGATGGCTAATCTGACAGCCCTCCAATGGGTTGTACAGCTCTCCTTGGTGGTTCCTAGGAAGACCCCATTAGGCATGAAGCAGAATCAGGGATGGAGAGCTGGGATAGGCATTGGGTTATGGGAATGTGTTTTTCTCACTCACTCTCAAAGGGGGAGGCATGCAGAATGGAAAGTGAGAAGACCACTGACCTGGTTAGCACTGCACTGTAGGGCCCAAGCTGGGAACATAAAGAAAAATACCACCCCTGCCAAAACAGGGGTGCTAAGGGTGGGAAGAAATGGGTTGTGAGGGAAGGTTGTTCTCTCTTTTGGAGCTCTGGTTACCCAGAAGCTGCTGGGTAATTTTTAGGGTGATTTATCTGTCTGGGATCTCTCTCCCCCACTCCGTTTGTGTGCAGATCTTTGCAGATAGTTGGTGTTGAAGTTACGTAGACATGTCCATCAAGAGAAAACTAGAGCAAGGAAGAACTAGGTTTTCTCTCAATGGAAGCAGAAATATACTAAGATATGGAGGGCAAGGAACGAGCTCAAACTCTCCAGAACCATCTCTCCAGCACCAGCATCACCCACTCCTAAAACCTTCAGGCAGGACAGTAAATCCAGCACTTTCACTCTCCTTCAGGTGCATCTGATGTAGCCAAGGGGTGCACATGTGGGGACAGCCCCCTTGGTCTGGAGGCTTTGGGGAGTGAGCTGAATAGTTTGTGGGCTTCCCCTGATCTCCCTCCTCTCTAAGGTGAGCCCACATCCATAGGGCAGTGCTCATTTAAGCAGGAGATGAGGCCAGAGAAGAGGGAGTCTCAGGCCTTCTCCAGACACTTATTGCTGGTTCTGGCAGTCCTGTGACTCCCCTCAGAGAGATCAGTACTAATGGGGATGATGGGGAAGGGGAGGAGCTGAACCCAAGGCCAGTTTAGGAGTGTCTAAATGCAGTGTCCTCTCCTGCCAAGTCCCCTCAGTTGCTTGGTGAGGAGGGAATCCTGCAAGCAGACAGATGAGGCCTTGAGGTCCAGCAGCTGCTACAAGAATTCAGTTGTCTCACTGGAGCTTGTCTCCCTGAGGAAAAGAAAAGACAAGGCATCAGTCAAGGTTCATTGTAGCCTCCTGTGCAAATTCACCTCTCTGTGTGCCCAGCTAGTTTGCTCTAACCAGGATGAATTCCTTCCCCAGGACACTAAATGGAACACAAACCTGGGACCACGTGAGTCATCCAGCCCTCCACATCTTTATGCAAGTGGGACACTGCTTTATGGACAAACTTTTGCTCTAGAAAATGAACTTGTTCTCATGTTCCCTGCCAGCACTGGCCTCCTCCACCACTGCTCTTAAGGCAGCTCAGCAGCTTGCAGCAGAGGGGACAGGCATGCCTGCTGCTCACCCCCAGACACCATGCTGTGTTTTGGGCTCAGAGGGTGGCCCCACTTGCTTACCTCTCACGGAATTGCTCTTTGAGGTGGCTGAGAGTTGGGTCAGTTCGGTTCTGGTCAGGATCCCCCTGGGTTTTGCTCAAATATTTAGCCGTCTCATGTGTCCTGGCCAGATGAGGCCTTCCCTCCTCAGACTGCCTTTTTTTGGTCTCCCACCCCTCAGGATGGTCCATGGTTAGGAAGGAGCTGTAGCTCTCTTCTAAGGAGCCAGCACCCTCATCATAGAAAAGGAGGCTCCGTGACTGAACTGGAAAGAAGGAGAGCATCAGTTAACAATGAGGATGAGGTCTCTTGCAATGGGTGTGGGTCATGATGAAGGTTTCAGCACAAGCTCACCCAGCCTTGTCCTTGTGTAACTGTGCAGAATGCCCTCCTACCCCCAGCTTCATGAAGTAACTGCCCCCCTTGACACACAGCCTCTTCAGAAGACAACCAGTCTGCCCTGGACTTTTCCCTCATGTTCCTTCCTTTGACACTTGTCATGTTTTGGGACAGTGCTTAGCACAGAATGACAAGAGGCCCAACAAGGAGCTGTTATGGAGTTTGTACCACTGACAGATTAGGAGTCTTCCCTTGCCACAATCCCAGCATATGGGGTAGGCACAGAGGTGAGGATGCTATGTCTAACCAGGGAGTGTCAAGAAAAGAACTGGAAATGGTTTGAAAAGTTGAAATGGAAGAACCACTTTAGACTCACTCTTACTAGTTGTGTAAATGTCTGGTGCTGGTGTTGCTTTCACTGTCTGTGATGCTGAAGAGAATTCAGGGAGACAGGGCATCAGAGATCCCAGGATCAGAACGAAGCAGAGTGCCAGCACCTAGAAAGGAGATCAGCACAGAGTCAGTGCCACTAGCCATGAAGAAACACTCCCCCCACAGCACAGCAACGTGGGGCTGTGTGAGAAGATCTGGTCAGACTGACTACTGAGGATCTGTGGTCCCCCAGACAGGGAAGGGGCTTGCTGTGCAAGCTTGCTTTGCAATCTCTGTTGCAAATTCAAGAAGGGAAATCAGAAACTTCCTCTTGTTGCTTTTTTTGGAGTATTTCTGGTTCAATTGTGAGAAACTGCCTGTCCTATTGAGGAGAGATAGTGGAAGCATAGCTGAGAAACAAGCTGAAAAAAAGAGAGACTCAACAGAAGGACAAACTCCGCCTTGACCAAAGGGAACCTGACCGTTGGCTTAGCAGGAGCTGTTGTGGGCTGTAAAGAAAACAAGCACACTG
Organism: Sitta europaea; assembly: GCA_013400255.1. Lineage (NCBI taxonomy): Eukaryota > Metazoa > Chordata > Aves > Passeriformes > Sittidae > Sitta > Sitta europaea. Next base: position 58,849 of record VXBS01006402.1, read on the forward strand.
GGAGAAATCTGTGAGGTACTACACAAAGAGCAAAGTGAAGTTACTATCCATGCAAGGACAGAAATGACAATAGAACTGCAGCTGCCTAATACCTGGTAGCAAAGATGTAGAATTCTAGGAAAGGGTTAAATTTATGCTTGACCATGTGTCAGTGCCTTCTGCTATCAGGCAGACCAGTCAGAGCTACTAGGCAGTGATAACAGGAGAAAGGTACATGAAATCTCCCCTGAAATCCCCCTCAGGTAGGTCTGGAGCTATCTGGAAATTCTGCCATAACAGTAAAGGTTCAGAGTGAAATGCCAGTGTTGTCATAAGGGACTCCATAGAGCTTAGGGAACTGCCAGCACAGAGCAAGAAGGCACACATGGGAAATGGTACAGAGCCAAATTATTGAACATTTATGCACCATGCATGGTCTGCAACTACCTGCTGCCAGCTCCATGCTCAAACTGAGCAGCCAAAGAGGTGATGCATCTGTAATTGATTTCTACTACCTATGTATAAACTAGCAAATTTGGCCTGGGTGGATGCCTGTGGGGACAGCCAACAATTGCCTGACTGCTTTTCAGAAGTCACCTATTTCAGAATACCTGTGCCTAAGTAATGCACAGAACCTGGTACATCAAGGTAATTCTGACCACCAGTGGATTCCAGGAGAAGTGGAAGATGAAATACTAACATGGGGATACTATGTCATGTAAAGAGGGATTTTAACTGTCCAGATTCTTCATGACTGTTTTTAAAGTAAGGACCTTAAATGAAAGCAGCATAGATGCTGTCTCATCAGCATCATATCAGGCATATAACATTATCATATAACATCACATCAGGCACGTGAAGAATTTAGAATCCTTGTTTGACAGAAACAGAAAAAAAAATTCTGAATGGATGTTGCTTGGAATTATCACAGCCAAACACACAACTTGGAGAAAAGGGAGCCAGCCCTGTAAAGTCTGTTCTTTCCTTCTCAAACAAAACAGGCTTTTTGGGCTGAGAAAGAGCAGTATACTTAACATCTTGTTTTAACATGGCTTTCAGCTGGGGTTTTGCAAAACAGCACTGTTTTTATACTCTGTTTTGTTTCAGGTTAAGTCTGATGCTCTGATTTGCTTCTAGTTCAAACTCTATAGGATTTCCTAACAGTAACTCTTGGCTTGATTCTGAATAACATTTATGTCACAGCTTTTGACCATCTCATTATTTGACCTCTTAAAATTGAGGGAAATTAAGCTAGAGAAAACTACTGCAAAACCATTTGGAAAGGTGGAGGCAAAATTAATAAAAAAAAAAAAGACATACTGAGAGTGTATTTATCAAAGGGTTCACTGTCAAACTGTGAGGAAGTAGCAGATGGAGTAACAGAGAGATCTGTTACAGATCTGGCAAGATTCAGTGTTTTTAAGCTTGACTTAAATGATGGACTGTATCAAATCTGCAGATGGGAGAGACTACAAGCAGACTGGCTTTTGGTCAGTATTCAAATTTGGAATGATCTTGACCATGGGAAGAAGTGTTCTCCCAAGACAACAGTGGGAAGATCTATACAGACAAATGTGGAGACCTGCTGAGAGCTCTGATGGGGCAGCAGTGATTAACAAGGGGAAATACATCAGTGGCTACATGTTTCAGCTGCTCTACAGAAGAGGGTCTGGGAGTTAAACTGATGCATAAGATGGGTCCAGGTCAGTGTCACTTTGCAAAGGGCAAATCTCAGCCCAAGCATTATGAACAGGCTTTCTGGCTGGATTTGTACTGGCCTTCAGGTGGAACACTCTGCCTAACTTTGGGCCCTATACTTCCAAGAAGATGCAGGGCCATTGGAGAAAGTCTGGAAGATAGCTCTGGGAACAAGCAGTGATTAAGTAACTCAGCCTTTGAGGGAAGACTGAAGAAATCATGGTGATTTAGCAGACCAGACTGAAGGGAGCTGCCCAAAACCAAGAGTTTTCAAACATGTAAAATGCAGCTGCACAAAGGGAGAATAAGATCTTGCTTACAATGGGTAGAAGTTTTAATAGGCTTAAGCTGCTGCAAGGAAGATTGAGATGTGATAGCAAGAAGGCTTTATCTGGGAAAGATAACATAGCACTGGAATGGTTTGTGAGGAGGCTGAGGACTGCTCACCACTGGAGGCCTTCAAGAAGTGGCAGTACAAATATCCAGCAGCAATGACTTAGGGCTAAAGAAGAAGAGTAGCCTGCTCCACACTCATGCTGCAAGACACAATGATTCTATATATCTGTCATGATAAGGAATGCTGTATTTGAAAATAGAAAATGAGAACTTAGAGGCTTTTGAAAGGAACTGGTAAAAGATAGAAAAGCAAATTACAAATTCTTGAAATGCTTCAAAGCTAGGAAGTCTGAAAGAATGGCTGTGTGGGCTGGGATGCCTGCAACAAAGGGAGCAGCAAGGAGACATAAGACATTGTTGGGAAGCTAAATTAGATATTATATCAGCCTGTAGCACAAGGGACATCTGGAAGGCACCTCTTCTAGCCTTGTTTATTCCAGGTAGTAGCATTGAAGAATTGCTGGAGCCGGGGTGCTCTGAGGAGCTGCTGCATTAAGGAGCAATGAGTCACTGGGCTCAGCTGGGTCACACCCAAAACTGTGGAAAGAACTTGGGAATGAAGACAAAGTGCAGGGGAAAAAAAAGATAGTCATTAAAATCTGGTCTGACACGGGGGCAGCAAAGAGTAGTAAAAGGTTGAGCAGATTTTGAAAGGAGGAAGTGCTTGAAATTATGGAGCAGGGGCTCTGGAACCCAGGAAACTCATTGAACCAGGACCAAAAAACAATCCCTCAGGATAGTGAGGGTGCTGAGAAAGTGGGGCAAGTACCTCACCATCTGTTTGCATTTTGTGACTGCTAACAGTACAGAAGTGATAACCAGATATAGATAACTAACTGACAAATTTGTCATGAGCAGCTACTATGACAATCCTGCAAAGACATCACAGGGGTGAAGATTATATTTTTACTATGGATCAGAAAACTTCCCCCAGCAAAAAAAAATGAGATCAAGAATAAGCAATTGACTCTATTTATGGCTACACACTGGCATGTCCTAAAACTCCTCAATGAAGCCAAAATTATTAACCATGATCCTCCACTATGAGGCAAACAGGGATTACCAAAACAACAGACAACCCCACATTATTATGGTTAGTCAAAAGGACAAAGAGAATTCCAGCTGGATTTAACAAAGCCTATGTGCAGGCATAGCAAGAACAGATGCCATTTCTTGCTGATAAACACAAGGTAATGCCCACTGGGATGAATACTTGGAGTGTTCATCTGCCCTGCTGAGTTAAACATTAAGCATTACCAGCTCAGCAAAAGAAAACTGCCCATTATGATGGAAGTTCATTGAGGATTTTTGCTGAATAGCTAATAGCTAATGAAAAGCAAACAAAGTGCTTTTTTGCCCAAAGAAGAAGACAGTGAAAATGCAGAAATTATTCTAATGTTGTTGCACAAACAGCTGATGTATGTATGACACAGGGCCCAGCTCTGGTAACTAGAACACAAAAGGAAGAGCAGATGTAGCTGACAACAGAGCTGGGCAGCAGGCAAGAGGGCAGGGACAGGCAATCAACAAAGCTATCTGGAGAAGCATGGCCAATAAGGAAGATGGAAATGAAGCTTATACCATTAGACAGGTCCCAGTCTGCGTGGAAGCCATTTTATAAGGTCTGGAGACTTTCCCAGCTACCAGAGCCTGAAGCTTCTGTAACTGCTGGAGCAGAGTCCTGTGATAGGAAACAATGCATATCAAAACTTAATAAGGAGATAGAAGCCAGTAAGTGAGCCAAGAATACCACTACCCACTTCATATTGTACCTTGATTTTCCCTTCTTGTTAAAAGAAGTATCTCCCCTTTGCTGTATATTGCTTAAGTTCTCTGACCAAACAGGCTTGGGAAACAAGAAACAAAGAAGGGTCTTATCAGTGGGTCCACCACCACCTTCCCTGCACCTACCCACTGTTATGAATTACCCATTCATTTAAGTCTCCTGGGTGCCTGAAAGCCTAGCCAGTCAATTCCCAGAGCAGTGGAGAACCAGTGTACCATGAAAACCAAGCTCTGGCATGGGGGCTGAACTTTGTAGGCAGATCAGACCATTAGCACAGGTTTGCCTGTTCCCACTTCACTCAGAGATACATACTCTGAAGCTCGACCTGTGCCCCAAACTGTGCTGGAGAGAGAAATAAACAGTTGTGGTCCCCCAGTGCTTCTTCAATCTTGGCAAATTCTGCAGAGGGATGTAGGCAAAGCCAAATCTTGAGTTCAACAATTAATTTTTTCTCTGACTGCCCTGGCTGGAACACATCCTAAGGTCTCTCTGCCCCATTTAACTGTTCATAGGCATCTGCACACATAACACAAAACAGTGGTAGGTGTTACCAAGAGCTGCTGAACCCTTCACTGAGCTGGTGAAGGACTCCGGGATGAGGGAGACTACAGAGCATGCAGTTCCCAAGAGTTGCATATTATTGAAATGGAGACTGCTGCTGACTTTCCCTCTGGGAGCACTGACTGTTTTGCACAAGTATGTTTGAGCTTTCATAAAATGCCAGGTCCTGGAACCAGGAGATTACAGGAGAATCCCAGCTTTATCCCAGTCCAAGTCCTGTTTTGCTCCCTGTACACATAGAGAGAAGCACAGAGTGTCTCACTGGCAGTGCTCAAAACCCAAACCCGATTAGAAAGAACACAATGTGTATTTTAGGGAAAAAAAATTAAATCTCTTGGCTTTTAGGCCTACCTCCTGATTTTTCAGGGTGGGGCTCACACTTCTTCAGCAGCAGGGCCACCCACACTCCCAGAGAGGCCAGGGGGCAAGCTGTGCCCCATATATGACAGCAGCTGAGCAGCTCTGGCAGACAGGAGACCTGTGGCTTTCACACACCTCAGGCAGACCATGCCTGGCAGCCCCCAGCCCCAGCATCAGGCCTGGAAGCCAAGGTCACTGCACTAGTGCCATGGATGGGAGGAAGGTGTGCAGTGGTGCCTCTAGGAGTACTCCACGAGCTGTCATGGCAGCAGAGGAGGTGAGGAGCTGGCTCTCTGGCTGTGGTTCTCCCCTTCAATTTGAGGTGATATAAATGGGGCTATAGAGACAAGCATCTCCTGCAGTTTATCCTGCCCTTGCTCACACCTGTTGTGCCCAATAAGAGGGGGCAGAGCTGGGCTCTCCTCTAGCTCCAGCTGCCCACCCCCACTGCAGGGTGGAAGGCTTCATTATTTGCTTCCAAGGAAGTAAATTCCCCATGTGATTGGTTGGCCAGCTCTGCATATTAGAAGCAAAAGTTCTCACCAGAGCTTTGAGTGAGGAAATTCAAAAGCTTGGGTGAGAGAACTCTGGGGCTGGGGAACAAGCTTGCTCCTTTCAGGAGAACAGTAGCATCAGATGAGACAGAGATTCTTTGGGCTTGTTTAGCCGAGAAGAGGCTGAGAAAGGGCTGACATGCAAAAGGAATTGCCCTGGATTTAGTGGGAGTTGGGATCTCTACTTTTATTAGAAGAATGGGCTTTCCCTGTATTCCCCAAGTCTGTTCAGCTTTCTCAAGAGAAACCTGAAACAGCCACATTGTGCCCAGGGCCTTGTATTTCTCTGAAGAGCCCAAAAGCAGAAACGGTGGGTCTGAGAGGCTGGTGTGAGGGGTCTCCCTTAATGCATCTGCCCTGCAGACACACAGAGCCCTGCAGGGGAATGGAGAAGGCAGCATGAGCCCAAAGGACTGCAGGGAGAAGGATGAAGAGAGCTGGGAAGCATGCCTCCCCTCCCTCCCCTCACTGCGGAGCGTCGTGGCATCCCAACACAAACATTCCAGCCTGCTAACCAAACCCAGCTGCCTCATGGGCTGCACACCAGCACCTCCCCAAGCAGCCCCTGTGCAGCAGCTGGGGGAGCCTGCTTTTCTCTTCTTGTCCCCCCACTGCAGCGCTCCTGACTTCCCTTCCTACCCACCTTGCCCTACCCACAGAGGGTCAAGTCTAGCTCCTCTTACCTGTTTGCATTTTCTAAGGTCTCCACTTTTTTCCAGAGTTCATTGTTTTCTGTTGTGTATGTCTCTACCCTATGGGAATAAAACCCATAGCCAGTTAATCACAAAGGCCAGAGAGATTAAGACAATGCAGTCCTTGCTTTTCATGGGGTATGGAGGCTCAGTGGCTTCATCCATTACCTGCAGATACAGTCCTGAAATCAAATGTTACTTGGCCACCTGATTGCAACAGCCTAAATGAGACAGCAGGTGGACAGTTACATGTGACAGTTCTCAGTTCAGGGTCTTCTGAGGGTTGGGAGAGACAGGGACACCTGGTTACAGGCAGCTCAAGTCAGGACAGACCCAAAGTTATGCAGACATTTCTATCACACCCAAACCCCCTAAGAAGCATGAAAAAGGAGGAAGGGGACAAAGTCAAACCTCTCCCTGAGAACCTGACCTGGACTCTGAGCCCTGGATGTGAAATCCAGGCTGCTCTGTGCAAACGCTGGGCCAGCTCCGACTGCAGGCACTTGAGGGCAGCAGAGAACCTGCAGGCTCCTTCCCACAGCTTCCGACGGGAAAGTGGTTGGGCTGCAGCTGGGACAAGGGAAGGGGAGTGCCTCCAGGTCGGGAAAAAGGCAAGCCAGAGACACGGCCGGATCCTGCTGGAGGTTTGCAGCTCAGCCTTTGAACCAGGCGCTCCGTGCAAAAACTGGGCTTCCAGCAAAAGTGTCAAACTGAATGGGGAAGGGCCCACGTACAGGTTTTGAAAAAGTTTTTAGTAAGCCAAGCTGACCAAAGTCATGTTCTAGTAAAAAAAAAAGTCACTGAATGCTGCTTTTGGTTCACATTTAAACCTGGCATTGTTTGAAAGCCATCTGTCATAGCAATGCTGTAGCGTAACAAAGTGCTGAGTACACACAGGCACCACAGCCACATCTGGGGAGGAGGCCCCAGCACCAAACGTCCTGGACCTGCCCTTTGAGAGAGGTCAGCCAACTCCCCAGCCCTGGCTTCAAGGTCCCCATATGAGCCACTAGCTGGAGGGGATGTGATCTGATGCCTGGACATACCCGTGCACGCTGAGGTGCCTCGAATCATCTGCTTTAATTGAGCATTTCTGTGCAACTAGAGAAGATAATAACATCAGGGAGAAGAGTTAATTAAAGTTGTGTTTGGGGGTTGTTTTTGTCCATTTGCTGATCTCAGATAGTGCTAGTAACTGGGAAGATGGTAATTATACAGAAACACGAGTTTGTGCCTGGATTCCAGCATTCTTCTTTGCCTGGGAATGTGCATTAGGGGTTGCTAGTACAGGAGTTATTTTCTACCCAGTCACTGTCATGTGGCATCACCTTAGGCTTATGCCTGCCATGCACAGGAGAAAAACAAGGTTGCAAGGAGAAAAAACAAAGCTAATGCAGAGAGTGGAAGTGGGGAATAACTGCAATGCAAGGTTCTTCTTGCTGTCAAGTGTCTGTGTGTCCACCTTCATGGGAATTGAGGGGGAAAAAGCCATGATCAGTGCCCTCACACAGCTTGCCACTTATGGGACAGACAAAATAGAAGCAACATCTAGTGGAGAAAGCCAAAATCCCACCCTGTTGACAGCCAAAATGGTCTGTGTTTTGCAGGGGACCAGACAAATGAAGCAGTTGGAAACACAGAATTTCTTGACCTATCTTTATCCTGCAAGAGGATTTCTAGGAGGGAGGAGAGTAGGGGCAGGATCCCAAACCAAACTCCTGGGCAGCCAGCCTTGTGAGGAATTGTATTTTTTTAGCAATTCAGAGACAAAACACTAGAAAGGGGGCCTGTGCATGGACAGGATTCCTTTTTCCAAGTAAGACTGTGAAGAAGAAACTTACTTTTTCTCTAGACATTCCACATACTCTTTCTTCTTTCTGCGGCTCTCCTGAGCAGAGATCTGTGAGAGGGGCAGAGGGCAATCAGTATCATGAGTCTCTGGACATTTCTTTGTGGCTCATGCATTTTGTCTGTTTCCTGCACACACAGCATTCTAAAAGCAAACGGGGAGCTGACATCCAGTCTGCCATTCCTGCTGATCTCCAGGCCAAAATTGAGGGGGATGGATGCTCTAGGTATGCAGCCATCCTTGGCCTGTAGCCTTCGACCATTTGTTGCATTATGCCCCTTGCTGCTGAGAGCATCTCTAGGGTTTCGTTCCACTCCTCTGACTCACATGGTAATGTGCTGTGGCCATTCGGGCTGATTCTGCCTCAGGCCACTTCTGAGTCACTCGGTGATTAGTTCAGTCTCACCACTTCTTCCACAGCATGCTTCCTAATCCCAGTCTAAAGTCTCACAGCCTCTGCCTGGCTAATGAACACTTCCAATCACCCATCCTGCACCATGCAATGGCTTTGGTTCCCCTGTCCTTGCAACAAGGCCTGACCAGATCAGTTTGTCTGATCTGTGGACCCTCTCCCATGTCACACACTTCCAGGAGCTGGGCTGGAAGCCACACTTCCCACATACCTATGGCTTTATGCAGAGCATGCAAGCAGAGATGTCCCTTGGAAACATTTTTGTGGGTTGGGAGGCTCGTACTAGTGTACCAAAGGCACAATCCCACTTTGTCTGAGCTGCAGTGCAGCTGAGGAGGTGAGGGTAACTACAGCACTGGTCAGCTGAGGATGCTCTGGAATCAGGGGAACTGCATGATTACATTTTTTGCAGTCACCTTGTTCTTGATTTTCCTCCTGACCCTCTTCAGTGCTTTCTCTTCTGCTTTGGTGAGGGGCAGCTTGGTAGGAATGGGGTAACCCTCTGCAATCAAAGTGCGCTTCTCCTCCTCAGTCAAGAGCAGTGGGCCAGAGGTTCCTTGTAACTTCTGAAACACACAGAGAGCATCCATCAGTGTCAGCAAGGAGTTCTACCCCAGTGACCCTCCTTAAAGCCCTGCAGAGCAGCCAGAGGCTGTACACATCAGAACAGACTACACTGCTGCCCATTGACACCAAACAGGTGCAGGGCAGTGCTCTTTCCTACTCTCGACCTGATCCTGGGGCATAGCTCAGCAACTCCTTTCCTCTTTTACTTGGGAGGGCATCTGCTCCCTCACAGTGAGGCTGGCTACATATTTGCACTGCAGAACCCTGCCAACAAACTTCAGGACAACAGTTAAATGGTGTGGTTTTGGGAATTCTCAGTAATTCCTCTATCTCATTAGCCTTCTCAGAAAGTCCTCTTAGTGCATAGGCCACTTCCCAAAGTATGGATGAAAGACAGCACCTGCTAAAACAAGGTAGCTGCTGGTAGATATGCAAGATTCATTGTACCTCTTCTCACTCCTGTGAGCACTTCTTGTCCCCACATCCTTGTGCTAAGACATCACATTGCCCTGACAGTGGATTTCAGCTTGGAGACCTTAGCAAGGGCAGGAACCTCCACATAAGCCTTGGAAATCCTACAAACCCCTCTGAGCAGCAAGGAGCCCTGTGTCCCAGCCCTGTTGCCTCCTTACATGTGGTGCTGTGAGGAGAGGTGAGGAGGAGATGGCAGTAGAAGAGCGAGCAGCAGGCCGGGCTGGGCTGGAGGGAGGCAGGGAGCGCGGGCTCTGAGATCCGTCACTGTCACTGCCATGGCTGCTGGGTGGAGTTGGAGGCATCTGCACCAGGTCGTCTACTGAGGAATAAGGAGATAAGTCAATGGCTCTCATGTCAGCCTGTTGGTATAGGCATAGGGCCCTGCCATAACTCAGGGATGAAAGGAGAGGGTGATGAGTTTCAAAAGATGGGGTGAGTCTGAGAAAAAGGTTTGACTGAGCGCTGCCCAAGACTGACCTCAAATGTACTAAACTAGGAACTGCACAGGAGCTGGCATGGCTTTGCCAAGGAACTGAAGGTATTTACAAAGTAATAAGGTACTCCAGTGTCAACCAAAATGAAGTAAAAAGCCCGTGATGTTTTGCTCCACAGCCTGTTCACAAGTACAGGAAGCTCTGTGAGAGCAAAGCTCTTCCAAAAGCACTGCAGGGCTCACGCACTTGCCAGCATACTTGATCCAGCGGGGCTCCGGTCACTCAGTTGGTTTCCAAGCACTTGAAAACTGTCCCCACTTTGTACTGGAGAGCCCTAGGGGCCTTAATGGAGGTGGGAATATGCCTAAGGAATGTCTCTGCGGCAGTGGGAGTTCCCATAGTGCTTTCATTTGTGCATCGGCAGATTTTCAGATGCTTGGGTTTCTTTCAAATTAAACTGGATCCTGAATTTCCTGACTTTCAGATGGTTATTTTTGGATAGCTCTACAGTCTCTCTGAGGATTTTAAAGGCACTCTTGCATATTTCCAACTCTGAAGTAGCCTGTTTTGCCTAGGAGTCCCTGTCTGAAAACTTTTGTGTGTGGCTCCTGATGCAGACACTGATCTGAGTGCAGTGTCCACTCCTCTGTTGTTCTCTGTCCCAGTGCTACCTTATATGCACAGCTCTGCTTTTAGGTGTTGTCTTTCCTCCCTAGTATAGTATAGTAACTATCTATAGTTGAGTAATATAGTTGACCAGGAATTCTATCTTCTTACCTGTAGGTACATTTAGAAACTGGTTCACCTCTTTGGGTTCAGCTTTGATCACAGGTGCTGGAGTCATTTCTACAGGAATCTGTGGAAGAGAAGCAGAAAGAGCTCTTGGCCACTGCCACCTCCCCTGCCCAGAAGGCTCCCACCAGTTCTGTTCATAGCCACTGCTTCCCTGCAGCCTGTCCTTCCCCATCTCATAGCTCTGCCCCAAAGGAGCCTCTCACCACGGAGGAAACCAGGAGTTCAAACATAAGCCCCTGAAGTCTCAGTTCCTGGGCACACAGAGTGCAAACACATTTACAGAGGAAGTGGCATGGCAGATGGATGTGCTGCCAAGCAATGCACTGAGCTGAGTACCTCCAAAAGGGAGATGACTTTTATTCTTGGCAATTCTTCCTTTGATAGACCCAGACAGTGTAATTTAAACCAACCCCTGTGTTACTATGGGAAGTCTCTCTTTGATCTGCCTTCATTATAAATGGGAGTATAGAGGTAGTACAGAAACAGAACAGTCCTGCTGTCCTGTTCATGTGATTTTCACCAGGACCACTGGGCAACTGTTTCCAATTGGAGGGGACTGAGAGCTGAATAAAGACTAGATTTACTCCCATCTGTGTTATGCTGCCCCTCAGCCTCCTGGCATGCCAGCCCCCAGCCCACCATAGGGTGGAGTTTTTACACTAAACAGACACATTGCAAACTCCTCCAGACTGTAAACACAGCTGAGAGAGCACCATGGTATGGCTGCTGAGCATACACAGAGAGACTGGAGGGCACAGCAAGTTCAAGCTGTGTAAATAATAGAGGAAGTTTGTGCACAGTTTTGGCTGGAAGAACCCATTTGTTTTGGATGGTTGTTTAAATGGGAAGATGTTCAACATGAGTGAAAAAAGGAAGTGAACCCCAGAGATGCTCTACTGTTATCTACTGAGCTGCTACAAGACAGGCAAGGTCTGTCTGAGACTGGTCAGACCTTCTCATCCAACACAGCTGGACTCAGGGCCAGCTGAAATAAGCCCTCCACTTACACCCACATACCAGTGGCATAAGTGAACCTCCTTCAGACAAACAGACTTCTTAAGAACCTATATATGACCAAAAGAGTTGTCCCCTTGTTACACAGAAGTAATAAACCCTGATGCTTCATAGGGAAAAGCAAGCAGGACCTGGAGTGGGACCAATATTTCCAGTGAGCAGCTACAAAGAGTGAGAGGCCATGTGACAAGTCCAAAGCCATGAAAAAGACAGTGGCAGAGCAGGGGTCTATATGTGGGAATAGTAAGGTCACTGGCATCACATTAATTGACACTGTTCTCTGAAAATGAAAATAAGCCAAGAGTGGCTACAGAAATACAGGCATATTGGAGGGAACAGATCTCCAGTAGGTGCATGCTTTTGGCTTTTGTGCTAAGGAAACATGCTTATATTTAACCAACATTGTAAAGCCTCCTGTGCTGCCATTTCAAGAGGAGAACGAGAAATAATGCAGTATTTGGGATTTGTAACACCCTCTCCTGTCTGTTCAGTATCTAAATCACCTGGCAGGCCCCTGCAGTCACATGGCTGGGATGCTGTGTGACAGCCCAGGTTCCTGAGAGATCTTAGATGGGCTCACCTCCTCGGGGAGTGGCAGTCTCTGCAGAGGGTTGAGGTTCAGCACGGGTATGGAGCTGGCAGGTAGCTGGGACTCAGGCAGGTCTAGAGGCAGATTCTGTTCCTGTTTCACCATGATGGAGCAGAGCTTGGGCCCCAGTGACCACACTCCATTCTCCAGCTCTGAAACATGCACAACATGAGAGTCAAACTCCAGCAAGAACAGGGCAAGGAAAAAAAAAATGCCATGCAGACAGATGACTGAGGAGGCTGCCTTTCCAAGTTTAGCACTGTCACCACACAAGCATGTGCAGGCCCACAACACAGAGTACAAAAGGGAATGAACCCCCAGAATGTGTCCCCCAGTGTGTGGGGAGCAGACAGGACAGATAGAGGAATTGTGTCTCTGCTGTGCTCTGACTGTACAGCCCAGGCTCTGGAGGACAGCTGCAGGGTTTCTTCCCCCAGTAATGTCTAGGTCTCATCCTCTGGAGCTTATTTATATTTAGGGCTCAGTGAGAGGAGGAAGCTGGGCTGTTGTGCCTTAGGCAGCATGACCAGCATCACAGAGCTGCCAGTTGTGTAACCAAGAATAGCACCATCTCTGTGCTTGAGAGCTGGTGAGAGAACAAGCATGATGACAGTGAAAGGCTGACAGTGCTGCTCTGGCCTCCTGATGATGTTGTGCCAAGTACCAGGGCTTTGCTGCATGACAGAAGAGGAGGAAGGTCCATTTCTGTGAAAGGAAGCCCACTGCAGAACCTGCTTGTGAGGCTGCTTCCACAGCTGTTTCCCTCAGTCTCACCTCTGAGTCTCTCTTCTCTACCCTGGGCTGCTCAGGGCACTGCTGTCCATGGCTGTACCCAGCTGCCATTGCTGGCAGGGACAAGAAGCAGCAGTGAGGGGAAGGGAGTGTCTGAAGGGAAAGGAATGGAGCCGTGGGGACATGCTCCCCTTGCCTTCTGCCTGCTCTGTCCTAGGCACATCTGTGGTATGGGCCTGGCCTGCCACTGGAAGTACAGATTCCAGATAAACTGCAGATCAGATGGAAGAGGACTTCTAGGCAGGAGAGCTGCCTGGGCTCTGCTCTAAAGTTTTGGTCTTTGCTCTTCAGCCTGCCAAAAGGCTACTCCTAGCTGGCCTGCAGCCTGCACCCTCCTTCCTAATCCTCATCCCTTCCCATTCCCTTTTTATCTGACAAGCAAAAATATATTTGGCTTAGACATAGGACAGATCATTGCTGAGTGTGTCACCAGAGAGAACTCCAGTTGCCTCCACAAGGCCACAGTCTGACTCACTCTCTAACCTCTTTGCACTGCTCTCTGCATGCAGCACTCTCAGTCAGGCCCAGGGATGTTGCCTAGCTGTCTGCTGCCCAGAGCAGCTCTGCAGTGCAGGCCTCAGTCCAGAAGATGCCCTGGCAAGAGGAGAGAGGGAGAAAGGTCTTTCTCTGCTCCAGAAAAGCCTGCATGAAGAAGAGTACAAACAAGCAGCTGTTCATGTGGGAGCTGCCATCTGATCTAACTTAAAGGTATGTTAACAATGTCTTTGCCCTACTCAGGCTCTGTTGTCCTCAGGAGTGACCAGAGCAAAACCCTACCTCTGGCCTTTACTTGGACAGAGTGGTGTTAAAGCCCAGACAAGAATTATATATGATAACACAGTGTTGGCCTTGCCAATGGAATATGTTGTTTTCCTGTCTTGGTCTAGCACCTCGTTTCTGCCTAGACAGGTCTCTCATTCCTTGCAGCTGCCTCTGTGACTGGACATCCTCAAGCACAGACACAGCTCCTGTAGCTGCTGCGTGTGTATGTCAGCTGTGTGTGCTGCTCCCAGTGCTGCTGGATTGCTTTCAAGAGCTTCCCACAATGCAGCAGGGCTAATGTCATCAGGCAGCATCTCAGGCAGGGGTGCACTGTACAGCTGAGAAAATGCAGAGCCTACTGAGCAGACACAGAGTGGATTGTGTTTTCTCTGCCCTGCTAAGGACACCAAACCCAGAGCTGGTAATGAAGTCTTGGTTACCCTGGTATGCAGACAAACCCCTTCTGCTGGAAGGAGACAAGGTGTCACAAGTGTTTGTGTCCAGAAAATTTGGACTGACTTCTGCCTTTCACAGAAATGAGGGACCTTGAGAGATCATTCAGTCTATCCCACTGCTCTAGACAAGTTCAGCTAAACCTGTGTCAGTCCTCATAGATGATTCACTTAAACCTACCCCTTTGAAAACTGCTGAAGAGTTGACAGTTTCCCCCATTTAAGCTCTTCTGTGGTTTTGCTGTGCCCACCGTGGGAACATTTTGCCTACTGACTGCTCTGAAGTTCCCTACTGTCATTTGGAGCCTTTTCTTCCTCATCCTCTCTGCTGCAAAGATCCATATTTCTCTTTTTCTCAGATGTGTGGGGTATCTTCTGTCTGTGAGGGCTGCTGCTGAAGCAAGTTACCAGACAAGGGAGAGCAGACCACCAAGGGCTCTCCCTGATCAGACTTGACTCAGTGAGAGAGCAGCCCCCAGACAGGCCAAGGAGCAGACACCCAAATATGTATGTGCTGTCCTCCCATTTCCTGTCTACATTCTGACCCTGCTCTCTTTCCCACCCTCAGAGATTCATCTGGGGAGTGACTGGATTACAGAATCAGAGACAAATAAGCCATCAGAGGGTCAATGAGGGACTGAGGAGCAGGCATCTTGTATGGACACGTCTAGGTTCTGCTGCCTGAGAGGATGTTTCCGAGGGAACACTGTAACACTGCAGATTTCACCGTATATTTCACTGTATATATTTCACCTTATATTTCATCCTCTCTGCTCTAGATACTCTATACTGTTGGGAAGAAATACAGCTGAGAGGTATCTGTAGCTGCCCAGGGTTGAGGAGGTGAGGCAAAGAGCAGTGAGAAAGCAGGACCTGTACAGGAAGGCAGGCACTAACCCGAGGCTGGTCCAGTGCCTGCTGTTCTGCACAGCCCTGGCTCCCCCTGCTCCTGGCACCAAATCCCACCCTGCAAAACCCAGGGCTGGTACTGAGAGATGGAGCAGTCAGTCTGTATGCACAAGCCATCTGGAAAGCAGATTCCACTGATAAGCAGGGTCACAATGCACCCAGTGGCTTGCCCTAGCTGACCTGTGTTAGTGGGAACCATGTGGGAAGGGGCAGGATTTGGAAGAGTTTTGGAGATCTGCAGAAAAGCTGGGAGAAAGCTGATAAAAAGCAAGCCTCAGCCAGCTCCAAGCCTAGACAGAGCAGGGGCATTCCTGAGGAGCTCTGCAGACTGAGCAGAGCTTGCTTAATGTTAAAGAAAAACCATTTCTGGGTAATTAATTGGAACTGAATGTCTAAAAGGACTGAGACTGGATGGAGCTGTGCCAAAAGGACTGCACAGTGTTGCAAATACTGGACCTGACTCAGGGTTTCACTAGAATATGACTCATATGCAGTTATGAGCCAAAAAAGCCCTGGAAAGATGTACTGAATTATCTAGCTGCAGGACTGGGTGCATGGATACTCCTATACCTGCCATTGTAATGCTAGGCCTTACTCCCTTGTAAAACTGATCTGCACTCTCAGAGAGCAAGGCCCATCTCAAACTCTCCTGGGTTATGTGCTGGCCTCTGCCCCAGGATCAGTGTCACACTCTGTTCAAGAGTCATGGTCTTGCCTTTGAGACATGACAGCTGAAGGAGGGGCATGTGCAGACAGTGGAGAGAAGGAGAAGTGGTGCTAAGTGTCTCAGAGAGGAGTCCTTGAGAAAGCTCTATGCAGGCAGTCTTCATTTCACTGCTTTCTACAAATGCACTCTTTTGGATTCTCTCATTCTCAAGTCTTATCTCCTCCTGCTCATTTTCAGGGGCAAAACAAAGTTGTGTTTGTTTGTTCACTCTGGTCTGGGGGGTCTTTTTGTTAGATGCCCCCTCCAAGACTGTACTGGGGTTAAAATTAAGGAACAAGAAATGCAAATTGAAAGCCTTTTTGGTACTTAGGCAGAGCTGCTTGGCCTGCCATAAACCCCTCTCCCAGCATCTCTCTGAGATGACCCTAAGGAACATGGTAGGTGGTTGTGCCTTTTCAAGGACTAAAGAGTTAGCAGAGGCCAGCCTTCTCTCCTTCTGCCTTGGTGTTTGTACCAGAAGGCTGGGATCATTCCTAGTCATGGAAGGGAAGGGAAGCCTCTGTCCCAGGTCTCACTGTTGCTCAAAGGAATAGCTGTCTTATGTGAATAGCTGTCTTCTGTGTATACTGAGCCTGTGCCACTGCTTTTTCAGGCAGCCTGGTGTCCATCAGCTGTTGGGACACCCACACAATCCCACAAATTACAGGACTCTCTGCAAGGACAGCTCTAAAAATACCCAGCCATCATAAATTATCCTGAAATGAATTGTTTTAAAAATAAGTTTTGAAATGACTGTTCCTCTCTGTCTCCTGCTAGAAGATCTGCTGGTAAAGAAGCCACTTAGCTTTCCACATGTACCAGCACTGGTTGCAGCCAGAGACTCATGCTTCCTATGTGCAAGCCAAAACCCTGCTGCCTGATGCCAAAAGGAGCTGGATCTAGGGCATCCACACCCAAGTTTGCAGGGTCCTAAAAAGACATTGCCTATTGCTTGCCAGAAGCTGGCAGCACACTAAGCCACAGCCAATTATCATCCTCATAAATAACAGTAAGCCTGGCAAAGGAGTGATGTGACATCAGAGCACAAATGGAAGGGAAAAATGTGAGCTGTATTTGACAATAGCAAACCAAATTCTTCCCCAGATTAGGCTTGTGAAAGTCCAAGGAATAGCCAGTTTGTCCTTTTATGTTAAAGCCAGCCAGAGCCTCTGCTAACAGATGTGCCCAAAGCTGTGCAGTGTGCACATCTCATGCTCACCGTTAGCATTATCTTCAGTCTTGACAGGCACAAGGGGGCTCTGGGGAGCAGAGTCTCCACTGAGGGAATAGCTGTGCTCTGCCTGGATGCCTGGAGTGGGTGGATCCAGGTCCATGTCCAGCAGAGGGTTCTTCTCAGCCAGTACTGGGTCATCGAAGAAACTGCTGAAGAGGTCATTGGAGAAATCCTCCATGTTGTCAGAGAAGTGATCCAGGTTCTCTGAGAAATGCTGAGGAAGGACAAAGGGAGAAAGATCATTAGTGTCAACTCCAAGAGGGATCTGAGAGTCTTCCTCTGCATTAAGAGTCAAACCTCAGCATCAGCCCTTTTTGCATGGCAAAAACCAGTTCCTATTCCTTGCCTGCATCAGTCTGACAAAAACACCCTGAACTAAGACAGAAAGGGATGTGGTGCTGTACATCACTGCATGTTTATCTATGCCACAAACATGCATGAAACTTTTCTACATTATCTTATCTCCCTCTTCCTTTGTGTGTATCCATTCCTGTCTTCCAAACATCATCTCACTGTGACAACAAAAAGAATAGAGTACAAGGAAGGAGATTCCTGTGATGATAAAATGTAAGTGTGGCAGAAAGTCATGATCTTCAGTGCCTGTCCTTAGTGACAGACACTTTTTCATGTTCTCTGCCAGCAGCAATAGGCACACTGATGCCCCAGAGAACATCAACCCAGCTGCTGATTTCTATCAGAGAAAAAAGATCAGTTGGATCAACATAACAGGAAGGCCCCCTGTTGTATTTAATTTCCTCTGGGATTTAACAGCCCCTCTGTGGACCATATGAGGCTGTACTTCAGCCAGATAATGCCTGTGAAATTCAGCTCCCCGATGAAGTTTAAACACTACAGATGGGCTGTTAACAACAAACAATCATTCCACTAATCATTCCAGTAACTGTCAGTAAATCTAGCCAGTGCTGCTGCAGAGCTGAGCTCCTGATGCTACAGAGAACCTGCTTCCTTTGAGGCATATCCTCCTATTCAGAAGTCAAATCACTAACTTTTCCATTTGCTACAACAAAGCATTGGTTGGGCAGGGAGAAAAATGATGGCTGCCAAACACCAGCTGAAAAATTATCCCATTTGTTGGCAGATTGAGACTTCTGGCTCAGGGAGAGGAAAGAAAAGACAGATAGATTCAAGTGACTATATTACACAGACAGAACTGTGTAACTTAAATGAACTGGAGAGAGCTCAGCAGAGTCAGACTGGGTCTGTCCCCCCACCCCCTGCCTGGAAAAGCATCTTGGTGGGCAGAAAGGCACTGAAAGCAGTATTCTGAAATACCAAGAGCAACAGGGTATGAATCAGAGTGGGAGAGACCATATAGGTCCTGGAGTGGAGACATGAATGCCAATGAATTCCAGTGTGAAAGCTCGGCTCAGGAGAGAGCCTGGCTTCTGGAGAAGCACGGGCTGTGTGCAGTCCTTTCCTTCCCCAGCACTGAGGCAGGAGGTGGCCACAGGACCCCGGATGCTGGAGCCTCCAGGTTCCTGCTCCTACCGGAAGGTATATTTGTTTTACCCGAGTGCAGTACCACTCTGTCAACATTCCCCTGGCTGTCAGAGCTCTGGGGTGAGGCTGGGCAGTGAAGGAGAATCCAAACAGACCCACACTTCCCACCAAGTGGGGGAGGGAGGAGGCAAGCGGAAGCAATCTCCAACATGTCAGTGTCTTTCACACTCTAACATTATCTTTCAGCTGCTGAATTTAAAACCTCAGATGCTTACAGAGCATGCTGGCAGTGGGGCTGAAGTCCCTGCCACCTGCATTCTGCCTGACACGAGATCTCTCTCCATTCACTTCCTTCCCCTTGTCCTCCAACTGCCTGGAGTGACAGCTCAACACACAACCATCCAAGGCTTACCTGAAGACCAGACACTGCATGTGCAAGTAGGGTGGAGAAGGCACACTCATGCTAAATCTAGTGTTGAGGCCCTCCCTGTGATGTCTGGGCTAAAGTTTTCTACACTTGTTCCCACAGCAGAAGCAGTGTTGGCGGGGTAGTTTGGTAAAATCTACCCAGCCATTTCCAAGTTGCCTAGGAGCATTTTTGCATTTGAATCAAGTAACAGAAAACACCTACCATCTGTGGGGAGTGTAACTTCAGAGGGAGCTGAGTCAGCAGATGGAACTGGGTTAGATAGTTATCTAAAAAGCATTGGAAAACCAGGTTTTGTCCTATCCTACAGCATGAAGGATAGAGTTTGGAGTCCTGAGCATTAACCCCAGAGAGTGCCTGCTCATGTAACAGCTGTTCTTTGTCTTGAGTTCTCTAAACAACACAAGCAAACACAGGATGTGAACATGATAGCCTTATGGTAAGGGCGAGAACCACAGAAAACTGAAGGGATTCAGAGCGTTGGCTGCTAATGCACCACGACACAGCAGAGCTGGGCTCACATCACATTTAGAGTTGTGCCCATCAAAACTTGAACCACTGTGTAGCCACGGAAGAGAAGCAGAGCTGGATGGACAACTGTGGGGAGAGCTGCCACGACAATTTCTTTCACAACTGTGAAAATTAACAACTGTGAATTAACAAAGGCAGAGGTGGGATTGAAGAGAGTAAAAAAAAAATGCATTCATGCAGTAGTTATACAGATTATCTTTTAGTGGCATCCCACCCACATTTAGAACAATGATCCCTTGGCCAGTCAACAATCTCTCCATTGTAGGACAAACCTACCTAGAGGGAAGAGGCGGAGATGCGCCTCTGGCTTTATTCCGAAACAAAAAAAAAATTCACACAGAAGTTGCTGAGGGGTGAGAGATGAGTAATGAGTGCAAGGGATGCCTTAGCACAGGCACAAACGTTAGCAGGAGTAATTTCAGGTTTCTGATTCTTTTAGACACCACAGAGCAGACTTGCTGGACGACCACTCTGTTTGGAAATGAGGATGAAGGCAACACTGTTCTCCCAGAGGTGCAGGAGCTCAGGTCTCCAAGAGACCATTCTCCCCCAAGGGACAGAGGCCTACTGCACTGTACAGAAAAACATGGGTGATGAGTGGAGAATGAAACTTGCACCCCTCCCTGGGAATCCAGAAAGGTTGGGGCATCTACCCTTCTCTAGGATTATGGGTCTGATCTCCAGGACAACTGAATACTGGCAAAGCCTTCTCATCAAAGCAGAGACCATTATAGCTCTCACCACTCACACCTACACCAGTCCAACATCTCCAAACACAGACAGTGGAGAGCAGGGAGCTAGCCCATGAACTGGCAATAACTATAGTTATTACCAAAGTGGACACCAAGGATCCAACACCCTCAAGGAGTGAGAGCACCTAGAGCTGACACAAAGCTGGAGGTTGTTGTTTCACTCAAAGAAGGTGGCAAGAGGCAGAGGAAAGCAGCAAAAGGAAAGGTAAAGCAAACAAAAATAACAACATGGCACTGTAGTGGGCTATACCCACAATGAACACTATGGGGCCAGCAGGAAGCTGCCACCACATCCCAGGAAGACTACTGGGGCTCTTGGGTGGACTGTTTTCTCCTGAAGCCAACAGGTACTGTTAATTTTAGACTTCTAATTTGTATAAGACAGCTTGCATGCAACCACATGGTAAGAGGACAGTGAGGGGGACCAGTCAACTGGGAAACTTGACCCTTACCATCCCAGCCTAGAGGGAGTGGGTGTGCAGTGTACTGAGGGAAAACAGTTTCCAGATGGGATACAAAGCTCACAGCAGTCTCATTTTGCACTATTCGCTCCTGTTATCTTCCCCTCCCTTTCACACCCTCCTTCCTTCTCCTTCTAACTGCGCTCCAAAGCCAAGAAATAGCACGAGATGTGTTTCCAAAGCTGTATTACCAGTGAGCGGTCAGGGAGGGGGCAGCCAAGGGACAGAAACACAATGGCGAGGATGTGCTGGATTTCCTGATCCAAGCCTGATTTCTGGCTGCCCATCCCCCTCAAACTCTAGGAGGACAGGGAGGCAGCATCCCAAAGAGGATGAGCCACTGTGTACAGGTATGGGGAGGCAACAACCATTGCATGTCTCGGCCCTACAGAGAGCCTTAACCTGTTCTGGTGCCACAGCAGAGTCTGCTCAGGCTGAGGCCACCTCAGCCATGGGGAGAGAGTGAGAATCTGTCAGCTCCTGGCTTCTGCTCCCTCCCACTCCTAGTGATCGACACAGGCACTGACTCTTCCAAACATATTTCCACCACATGTTTTCATCCTGACCTCATGCTTAGGGTTGTCTAAATAGCACACTGTATGTGCGTGCGTGCGCCTCTCATTCGAACACCCCTTCCTGTTGTACAACAGTTATCTTGGGAGCTAATGTAAGGCATCCAGATATCCAAATGCAAGCTCTACATTTACCCCCACCCAGAGCTGGTGTTAGGATTTTGGAGGTCCCAAGCAGAGATTGAGGCACTAAGCCTTCTCCCCTGCCAAGCTGCAAATGGCAAGCCTTAAGGTAGCACTCCTGTAGCCCAGTGGCACTATGCATGGCTGAGGAGGTGATGACTTCCTCCCCTGGATCCACTTCTCTGTACTCATCCTGGCTGCATCAGTCCCTCCATTTCCCTTTCATGCTTCCATTCTTTGACTGTGACTTTCCCCTTCCCACCTCCAGCTGAGTTGTTTGGACACAGTCTTCCTTCAGGATCAGCCTGGTTCTCACAGCCTCTCTCATCCCACCACAATGGTCTCGCTCCAAAGAGAAAGCAGCGAGGGGCTAAATCCAGCTGGGCAGCAGCCCAGGCCCAGGAGACGAAAGAAAGGCCTTTGCAGGTTGGAGGTTCTGCTCGTGCTGGCAAGCAGTGAAGATGGGGAGGGGATTCTTGAGTTTTCTCTTTTCTTTTTGAAAAATTTTTCCTCTTTGCCTGCCAAGATAAATCTCCTGTCCCAGCTGTGACATCTGCATTTCCCTTCTCTGCTTTCACTAAGGAATGAAGCCCCCTGCACTCCAGCTGCACAGCCGAGGTTTTCTTTACATTCCAGGAAAGAAGAGCCCATACACTCCAGACAGTCCTTCTGCTGCCTTTAAAATGCAGAGAATTTTAGACCCTATGAAAGTAAAGTTCTCAACAGTGTTAATAAGGTTCAGGCAGGATGGACAGATGCTGTGCACACTTCTCCACACAGCCAGTCAGTGCATGTGCACCCAAGGGGCACAAGTGGTCATCTAACCACCCTTGGCTGCCTCCCCTCTGCTGCCCCATCCTGAACCCACATTGCTCTTGTACCTCACATACCACAGGTCCCTGCTGCTCCACGCCTGGTCTGCCCAGGGCCCTGGTGTGCCTGAACTGCTTGCCACTGACCACCTGCGACCCCCTTGCTGCTGCTGCTTCTCTGTGTGGCACGGCCAAAGCACCACAGGCCAAACTGCCTGCAAATGCCACTGTCATTCCCCTCCAGCAGCAGGGCAGCATCCTGAGCAGCAGCACCCGTCTTTCCCAGCACTGTGTCGATGCCCAGTCACCTGTGACTACTTTCAGCATTGGAACCTTGGCATGTGTGGTGGACCAAATACTCCAGACACCCCAGGGCAGCAGGGTTTTGCTGAACGTGATCTGGAACTAGGCCCAGAATTTGCTGCCGTTTGTACAATTGTAGAATCACAGAATCACTGAGGTGGGAAACGACCTCTGAGACCATCGAGTCTGAGCTATGACTGAACACCATGTCAACTGGAACATGGCATCAAATGCCACAGCCAGTCTTTCCTTAAAACACCTCCAGGGACGGTGACTCCTCTAGCTTTCTCGGCAGCCCATTCCAGTGTCTAACCGCCCTTTTCCTGAATAAATTCTTGCTAATGTCCAACCTCAACCTGCAGTTTAAGACTACATCCTGTCTCCAGTTACCTGGGAAAAGACGCCCAGCTAGCTACGGCCTCCTTCCAGGTACTTGTAGAGAGCGACGAGCTCTCCCCTGAGCCTGCTGGGTGCCTGCTCGGCTCAGGCTGATCTCGCTGTGTGCCGCTCCTCGCACGGCGCCCCGTGCCAAGGGCCTGCGTTTCGCATCTGCAGCGCCGCCGCCTCAGGCGCNTTTTACACTGAAAATTACGTATACTTTATTTATAACAATTCTCCAAGATCTATCCACTCTGTTGTACAGTGTACTTTTGTTCCAAACCAACCAAATGTGCCACACCACCACAGAAGATGGAGAACAAGAGCACAAAGAAGCAGCTCAGGGACACACCCCATCTCCTCCATCTTTGCCCCCTGATCTCACATTCAAAAATCCCAAAATTCTACTTTTTCACCCTGTGACATACTGATTATTATTCTATCTAAATTCTTGTGACTTATAAATTTTCCCAGGACAGTCAGAAGGATGTCCTGGTTCCCACAGCCCCATCTCCTGCCCTGCAGCCCCGTGATATAAATGCAGCTTTTAGTATTGGCTTTTCACAAATGTTGGAATTAATGTTATAAGCATGATGGTTTTTCTATAGTTTTTAGTAGATTTTTACTGCCTGAATAGAAGTATAAGGTTTGCTGTAGTTAGAATTTAGGTGTAGTGTGTTTCAGCTGCCTGAATAGATAACTTCCAGAAGAGGCTCTCAGCATGTGGAAGAAGGGACCAAAGCCCAAACCAAAAAGATGATAACCAAATAAAAGTGAGATTGCACTTGACAGACCCAAGGAATGACCATGCAGAGCAGGTCCTGGAAAAGTGAATGTGCACCAGTCCCTGCATGAAGAACAGGGTAACAAGGGGGGTTCCAAGACCCCAGGGTGCATGCATGAGATTAGCCAAATCTGCAGAGATAGGAGCACCTCTCCTCCCAGCAGTGGCACCCTGGAGGATAAAAGGGAATGCCTCTGCTTTTCAACATGCTTTTGCTGTGTGTATGCTACATATGCAATGAATGTCCCAAATTTCCTTTGGCTTACAACTGCCTCGCAGCTGACTCTGATATAAAAAATTAGAGCAGGACTTAAACCATACACAGAACTGGACACAACTCAGGATGAAACATTTGGATCAGCTGCTCTTAACCCTCATTTGGCAGAAGATTTGGGGCAAATTTCTAGAAGTTTGCGAAAGGTAAATAAAAACCTTGTCCTGCTAGGCTTTTTTTGAGCTTGGAGAACTGAAGACACCTGCTTGCTACAAAACAAAGCTGTCCTTATTTCTAAGCCATTGTGGTGGCAGCTGGGCTGTGTTCAGAGATGTGTAGGAGCTGTTCTCCATGGGAATGCAGGTATCCCTGAGCAAGCTGGCAGGGGTCTCTTCCTCTTCTTCACCCATCCACCCTTCCTCAATCCCCACAGAGGCACAGCAGCCAGAACACACCTGGGTGTCCATAGGTGTGTCTACACACCCCAGGGATGCACCCCTAGCCCAGCACTGCAAATCTAGAGGTGAATTTACCCTGGAAAAGCTGACACAGATTTAATTGTGTGTGCCGTGTCTGCCTGGGAAGTTTAGAGAAAAATTCTGCTTAATGGTGAGGGATGCACAGTGTGACAGCAGACAGGGCAAATGAAAGAAAATACTGGTTTATTCTGTGTGACTCTCTGTGAACTATACTGCCATGCTGATATGAAACCATGTCACACTATCACCAAAAGACATGAAATGAAGCATGAACGTTCAAAACAATTAAAAATAAATTAGAGCAGTGCAATGGCTCAAGCCATTCACCGGTCAGTGGGATGGTAATGTTTATTCAATAACCAAAATAAATTGGAATAAATGCCACTCCACCATTTCTTCTATCTTTTTTCGAAGCTTCTGGTCCAGGCCAGTAAAGAGTTGAAGCTGCTAGAGTTGGCAGCTCTCTGCCCTTACACAGCTTGTCAGCCCCATGCCATTAGGGGCCTTTCTTTCTGCATCTTGCAAGAAACAACAAGGACACACTGGGAGATAGAGGAAATCTGCTCTGGGAGATAACCAGAGAAGGTGGAAAGGTCTGAATTATCTTTATAATCATCTTCATTTGTCTCATTGAAACTGTTTCTCTTTAGTGCTCAGAGAGCAAAATCAGAGATAATTCACATTTTGTCCCCTGGCAGGTCCCTGGAGACCCATAAAGAAAAGCAGGCCTTGAAAGAGGAAGAGCTGTACTCTGTTCAAGTCCAAAAGCTGAGGCATGCAGCTAATACCAAACATTACTGGTGGCTTTCATTCCTTGGGCTTTTGTAAAGGGCACTAAACAGAGCTACTAAGTCTGGGCCAGCTGATTTGTGACTCAAGTATGTGAGGGATTTTCATGTAAAATCCTGAGAGAGCAAGAGCTGGGACTCTTTTCTGTGGCCAGGCTGGCAAGAGTTGGGTTTTGCAAGCAGCAGACTGAACAGGGTCCTGCACCAGGACAGTTTTCAAAGCAATTCAACTTGGAATGCAGATTTCTGACCTTCTGCCAATATCTCGGTGGAAAATCTGTGCCCTAAGCAGCAGATAGGAAATTAAACTTCAGCTCCAATGCTGAGGGTACCATTTTCACCTCAGCAGTGGAGCTGCAGAAACCAGAGTCTCTGGGAAATCCTTCCTATGCCACAAAGAGCAGAAACACCTCTTGGACCATTTGTCACTACTGGGGTTGCCTGGATTGACACCATCCTGGGGTAGAATGAAGATGTGATGCTGGACTACCAGGGCTAAAAGCCCCGTGTTTCCAAAGATAAGGATGGATATCTGACTGGTCAGAGATCAGGCAGTCATTTCAACCATGGGATGAAAATCACAGCTGAAGGAGAAAAGGAAGCCTATGAAAACCCTTTCCCAACATCTGGTTCTCCAGCTATCCCTTCTTCAAGCTGGACTTCTCCACAACAAGGCCCAGCAGCCAAGGACTCTACAGCTGCTGAAGAGAAGCTGAAATGTGGAGATGCATGGTACCATGTACTCAAGTGATGTCAGGAGCTTCTGAGAAGACAAGACCCCCTGTTCCTTTGAAGCCAGGAAACCTATTATGCCCTGAACTCCTGCTGTGAAAGCTCCTGTGTCTGAGACCAAACAGACATCTGCACCCCAGCATTGGAGTGGTCTCTGCAGAAGCTGGTGGCTTTGGGAATCCATTTTCTGGACATCCCTGGGCAAGGGAGATGATGGATAGCCTCATGGTTTTTACAATTTAGAGGAACCACTCTGGTAATCAAATATGGTTCCTGACAGAAAAACAAACAAACAAACAAACAAACAAAAAACCAACACAAAAATCAACCAACGGTTGTAGAAGAGAAATACAGTAACCAAAAAAATGAGTCACTGCAAAGCTTAAGCCTCCAAAATGTTTTCTCAGGCTTTTTGCTCTTAGATGAACAAGCCTTTACTACCATAGATTTTCTTGAGAAGAAATCCAAGTCACCTTTTCATCTGTGGAGTGTGGTATGGCATGGCCACCTTGCCAGGCTGTTCTGTAGGCAGGGAGAACTCAAGGAGTAATCTAGTGATGGCAGGCTGTAGTCATATAACTCCATGTTAGCAGTGTATTCAAAGATTAAATTATCTTTCTGAGTAATTAATTGCTTTTATTATTATTTGATTATGTTAAATAGACTTTAACATAATCAAATCACAGGTGGAAGTGAGTGATTCCTGTGGCAAAAGAAATTACAGCCCTGCCATGGTGGCTAGTGCTGCAAAGCGATAATGAAGACTGTGTGAGTCTTAGGAAATCAAGAAAAAATCTACAGTGGTTTGGCTTCTGGACATCCTTTCAGACAGGGCCTTATTTTGCAAATATATAATTCAGGACAAGAAGCAACCTTTCAGTATTCATCATGGTTTTATGTGCAAGAAAAGCAAAAAGTATCAGTGAGATCTTCCCTTTTTATCCCTTAACCTTGATGCTAAGTGAATTTTCCCAAGTATGGTGTTCTCAATACACAGGAAACCTTTCACAAGCGCCCAATGTGTGTCCCACCATAGATCCAGTCCCCTGCTCCTGTCTGGATCCTCACAGCATCAGGCCTCCTCATGCCAACCTCTCCCCTCATGCCTCTGCTGCTTGATACCCCTGCTTCACTCCTCCTTCACCGTCCTACTGTCTCTCTCTGAAAGGGTGCACACATCTGGCTTGCCTTTATTGTGTGATAAATCTCACCCTGCATCTTGGGTTTATTTTCTGAAAGTTTTGAATGGTGTCTTGGAAATGCTGTTGGACAATAGGAGCTCTTTGAACCTAGGCCAGCTGGATGGGAGTCCTTGCATTGCAGCTGACGTGCAGGCTTTGGCCGTCCTTCTCGACTCTTTCCTCTCTTTTCTTTACAACATTTGAGTTGTCCTCAAACTTTATTTTTGGAGTGGGCAGTGCATTTCTGAATCTTTTCATCATTATATTATTATTAATTATGGTCATGACTATTTCTCTTTCTGCTGGCACTCCTGGGTGGATCTCTCCTCTCTCACTTAATATCTTGGGTACGACTACCTTGGCCACAACCCACTCAAGCAGTGACTCAGAATCCCTGGCCTGTTCCCAGGAGGGATGCAAGAGTTTTGCCAATTGGTTTAAAAAGAGGCAATCGTTTTCCAGAGCTACTCTCTCACTCCACAGAGCTGAGCTGAGTGGAAAAGCTCAGCTCTGTGGTTCCAGGGAGTCCATCCCTGGTGGACAGGCTGTCCCTGGGTTATTATGAAACCAAAGCCCTGCTCCCTTTGCATGCAAACAGGACGACTTCTAAACCAGGCAGTAGGATTCTCCACTGAAAAGAATTTTGCTCCCTTGGGTTCAGTGCACTCAATATCCCCATTCCCAAGCCCCTGGAGGTAACAAAGCTAAGGGAGGCATGTGGGCAGGATGAGGCATTGCAAGGGAGGGAGTACTGGATGCTCAGGTCAGTGTTGCTTAATGTGTCATCACACAGCGACCCACATCTTGAGTCAGAGTCGAGAATGGCATAATCTGAAGCAGGCCCTCATATTGCTGGATTTGAGGTTTGCTTGCAGCAGTGGTACATGGTAGAGAAATCCCATCTTCATGCTGTGAGCATCTCAGACTTGCCCAGCCATGCAGGAGGGTGGGAATTGCTCTGATTCTAAAAGCAAGAGGAGACCTATGGCTCGACTGTTTGCCTTCCTACACATTGAGTTTATGTAGTGCAGAAGGCTGATTTGTTCCTGTGTGGCTCCTGTGACATAAAGACCTTCAAACAGTGTGCACTTATGGAGGCAGACCTACAAATCTTCTTCATTTCATGTGCAAGGAAGGACACAAGAAAAAAAGAGATGGCTGGTCTTGTGAGACATGGCAGTCTCACAGAACGTGGTGGGAACCTGAGTGAATCCTTCTGATAGACTGCACTGCCTCCTGCAAATGGCACTGAGTGATGGAGGGAAGGGGACAACAGGCCTTCCACTATCAAGAGTGGCAATGTCAGACCAGACCCTTCCCAGCCTCCCTTCCTGTGTGCTGGGAAGCCCACCTGCTTCACAGGGAGTCAAGAGCCTGGTGTTCTCTGCTGCTGGTATTTGTAAAGAAGAGGGACTGAGATCATCTGTTGCTTTTTACTCACATCTACCAAAGGGAGGAATAGGTCTTGGGTGAAGTAAAACTCTCCTTCTTGTCCTGCTGCAAGATCCAGCAGGGCAGGAAAGCCCATGAGCACCTAGGAGCAATGGTCCCTCCAGCCCTCTCTCTGCTGGTGTGAAGGCTGAGCCAACTCTGGAGCTCAGCTGCTGTGGTCCAAGCACCAGGCAGAGGTGTCTCTCTCCCCCTCTGCAGCAAACCCCAGCTGGTTCCCCGTGCAGGGCTGCCTCTCCCAGGCTGGCAGGCTGGCTGCAGCTGGCCTCTGCTCCTGCTGGCAGGCTGGCATTGCTGCTTCTGCTTGAGGAATGCAAACCGCCCGAGCTGCGCTTGAGGACCGGCCAGGAAAAGTCCACAAATAGCAACAGGAAATCAAAATGCCCGCTCCAGACATGCACTAGATATGAGGCCATCCAGCACAAGGAGAAAAATCAAGTGCTGGACAATGAAGATTACATCATACTGTGGATGAGCACGTGAGCCCATCCAGATGGGGCCATGCCAACAGGTCCAGATGGCTCAGGAATGCTAACTGCATAGCTACCTCTCTCTTCTTTGGTTTTTCTTCCCTCTTTCTTTCCCTGTTCTCCATCCCTTCTGGCCTTCACTCTTTCCTTTCCCAGAATAAGTAAATAAATTCTCTAACTCTGTCTAATTCAATTTCATCAAATATCAGAAAGGCATCTGAGACCAGTGGATGGGAAACTGGTCTGGACATGGGTCTCTGGCACCTACTTGTAGGTATCAAAGCTGCTGAGTGACCTCACCACACTGTGTGGCTGCTGGGCTTGACACAGTAATGTGTGCCTTCACCTCACCTGGGCCTTCAGCTCCAGGTCACAAAGGAGGAGGTTGTGAGGGCTGTTTGCTTGGAGCCTGAAGCATGCAGGAAAATTAAGAAATCAGCATTGCTCCTGCTCTGCTGCAGCTCTCCCCAGCTGCTTACAGCTGCCACTGACTACTCACTGTGGCTGCTGCTACAAGGGGAGGGAGAAAGCAGTTTTGCTGTCTTAGCTCTCAGCCTCTACCTACCACCCTGGTACTAATTAGCAGCAAAGAAAGGAGTGCAGCAGCCTCTCTTCACTCCCCAGTATTGACCAGACCAGCATCTGCTGCTACTCTGCTCTCCCCCAGCATGATAAAAAAGAGCTCAAAACCACGTAAGAAAAAAGTGAAAGGTATTTGCTTTGCCTGGTCTGAAAAAGGGCTGCAGGACATTTGCTCATTAATTACTGCCAATCCAGCTGCTGGATTGCTGCCAACTATATTTGACAAAACCTGAAGAGCAGGAGAAGGATCAGAGGATGGAAAAGCAACCTCTGTATCACTCTTCCAAATGGATGATGGTGATCCTAACTTTACAACAAGCCAGACAAAATTATTGTGAAGAAAAGGCACCACCAAAGAAAGGGAAAGTGCAAAACCATGGGCTGAGCATCAGGAGAGACTGACAGGGTCTTGAATGTCCTGCTAGGGACTGATAAAGCCATGACATTCTGGTATTTTTAGTTTGTTACCTCCTTCTCATTTACAAACCAGTGGAGAAACAGTTTGGGAGCCCAAGAACTCATCCCAGCACTGACCATGCAGCAGTTTGGGGCAAAAATGTAACAGGGTGCTCTCAGCAAGTTGCACCAAACTGAGGGAGAAGTTAGGTTTTGTGGCAGAGCCAGGATCTAGTTGTAGAGTGGAGGATGAGATATGAGTACAGCCCATTCACTGGATTTATAAAGCACAAATTGTTTGGTTTTCAGTAAGGCCCAGAGTGGTCAGGCCAGTAACAGCATGGGCCAAAAGTACTTTAGTTTAAATCCTGATGCTGACCAACACAGTCATTCATACTGACACAGAAAGATTACTCTGGATTAGCTTGAAGTATCTGAGTTCAGACAGAGACACGTGCAGTCCACGGGGATAAGGAACAGGAGAGGGGTAAAGGAGAGCTGCTGGGATATCAGTGGAAAATAGATCAGCCAAGCTGAAAATGTGGCAAATACCCCATGTGGCTGCAAAGACACTGAAAAAGAGTCCAACCAGGGAAGCAAATAGCTCCTCTGGACCTTTCCTGGCAGATACTTTCTAGCAAAACCCCACTCCAGTCTTAGTTTTTGTTAATCTACTTCACCCATTGATGGCACTGCTCCTTTTCAGTGAGGATAAGGATGTTCACTTTTGTATAGTGAGCAAAAGCTGCATCACTGCAAGTGACACCCTGAAGATCACACACTAAGAAACTGGCAGAGCCAGGACTAAAATACAGGTCTCCCATTCCCAACAACCTCTCTGCAGCACAGTCCATAAAGACAGGAGAAACACAACAAAAACAAACCCAACATCATTCAACTGGCAATTCAGTATTTGTGGCTCAACAGCACCTCATCAACTCTGAGAGTCTGCCACATTTGCTTGGAAAGAAGAGCCACATTTCCAGCACTCCTTGGGCAAATAGATCTCAGATTGAAAGACTGAAAAGTCTTTGAAAGAAACCTTCCATCAACAGTCTTTACAAATATCAGAGCTGGTTTCCTCCTCCCTGAGCTGCCTGCCTTGCAGTCCCTCACCCCAGGACAGCAGTGAGCTTAGCCAAAAGCACCTGCCCAGCTCCTTCCTTCAACTGTCATGAATTTAGCAGACTCATTTAACATCAAGCTGCTCTGACATACAACAATTAACTCCTGAGGCTCTGGAACTGGGTCATTTTCTTCATCCTGGTCTCCCTCTACCTCATTCCCCTTCTGGAGGGGAAAGCTCTACATAGGGAGAGGGCTGCAAATACTGCAGAGCCAGGGCAGGTTCTCGTGGCAGACCCCCTGCACCTCGAAGAGCAGAGATTATTCCTGAGCTGCAGTGCTCACCCTGGATGTGACCCCAGGACACTGTGGTGAGGAGCCAGCATGGAGGATGTTGTTTGGGCATCCATCTAAGCTCACCTGCAGGACTGACAATCCAATAGGAATGCCCACAACCAATGCAGCATCCAGTTCCCTCCTGGGTAACAGGCTCAAGCTGTAGTACTCCTCAAACCTCAGCTGCCAGGTTCCTCCCAAGGGAGCCCTGACATTCCTGTTGCAGGGGAATTCCTGGCACAAATTGCTCAGCTGAAAGTATTATGTTTTGCATGTATTCTAGGAAAAATGCTAGCTGCATTTTGAGCAGGCTTTGCTAATCGGGTCAGCCAGACTGACCTAAATGAACATTTCTCCTAATCAAGACAAAGTCACTGTGTAAAGAAGCCAAAAGCAACTTTGCTGAGGTAGGCAGGGGTGAGTTTCCTCTGGAACAGCCTGGACAGTGATCATAATGAATGACCTCACACAAGGCATCACCTTTGAGCTCTAAAGATGGTACTAATTACTCCAGTACTGGTTTCGATTATGTAGCAGTTTCAGGGAGAATGGCCTTGCACAGAGCTGTATGGGGAATTTCTCCAGTCTTAGAAAGTGGAAAGATAAAATAGGACAAGAAAGAAAGAAAGGAGTGAAAGAGTATGTGGATATCTGCACTTCTAACCTTCATGAGACCTTGTTCTGGCTAATCAATGTGTCAAGGTAAGTGTCAAGCATCTATCACTTGGACACAGACCAGACCAGAGCAGTGCCACATGATTTCAAAGGCAGATAGCCCTGGACAGGTTTAAGAAAATAAGAGTCAAAGGAGAGATACAAAGAAATATAAAAAGAAGGTGGATAAAGAAATCAGAAAGGGGTGGGTGGGAGGATAAGGCTGGAGTGTTTGGGTCAGTTCAGGAAACTACAGGAAAGGAAAACTTTGAATGATGTAACCATACAGGAAAGCAAAAGTAAAATTTGTTTTCTTGAGCAGCTGGAAATAAGTTAGATGGATGTAAACACTACATGGCAGACATGGGGAACAACTGGGTTGAAAGACACAGCCTGCCTTTCAGCATGCTACTTGCAGTCCTTGCCACTCTGGCCATGCCCTTGGCTCTTCACAACCTTTCAGCTATTTCTGTTCTGAGG
Organism: Sitta europaea; assembly: GCA_013400255.1. Classification (NCBI taxonomy): domain Eukaryota; kingdom Metazoa; phylum Chordata; class Aves; order Passeriformes; family Sittidae; genus Sitta; species Sitta europaea. The sequence continues at coordinate 91,294 of VXBS01006402.1, forward strand.
AATGTTGCAAAACATGCAGACACCAACCCAAGGAAACACCTAACAACTAACAACACAAGTTGAGCTCCAGATGCAGGAAAAATTAAGAGTGGAGCTTCATGCAAGCACCCACTCTGTCCTAGTGCCAGGCTGAAAACTGGATCAATGATTTCAGTCAGAGGATGCCAAACTACACTGAAGTTGCTTGCACAGAATCCACCTGCTGCAGCAGGAGAAAGATGGTGCCAGCATGGGGGTCAGCTGAGAATAATGGCTTTGGTTCCACCTTTGTTCTCACTTCTCATCTCCCATATGGAGACATGAAGTCCCAGCAGTTCACATGTGTAAATAAAGTCCCTGGCAGAAAACTGGGACTGGTAGGATGAAGGATTGGCTTGGAATTGAGGCCCTAGCACACCTGGCTCCTCCAGCAGACATGTCTCCTGAAGAACAATGCTGGCCACAAGGCTGCCTGTGAAGCATAGGCTACTGTACTTTGCTGCACAGTCCTGGAATTTCCCTGGGAAATCTCTGAGCCAAATTAGGCCCAGAGACATGTTTTGGGCATTTCTTAGGAGAGCTATAATGGTTTGCTTCATTGCTGGTGCCCTACCAGTAAGTCTGCAGCATGGAGAGTCACCAACTGGCTCTTGTGAACCATCTGGTTTCTTACAGTGGACTGTCCACAGCAGGACAAGGATACATAAGATTTAGTGGGTTGACTTATCCCTTCCTTGAAATGCACTGAACAAGTGACCCTTGAGAATCAAACTGCTGTATCAGTAACAATCCTGTCTGTGGTTATGTGCAGTGGATGTCATGTAGCCATCCCAAAGACAACTCCAGAGAGTTAAGCATTTTCATTTGCTTCCTTTAACACTGAGAATTCTTTAAATAGTAAATAAATAATTACTAAATGCTAATTAAATACTACCTTAAAACCTATGGAGAAATGCTGAGGAAAAAAGGGAGCAAGCAGAGAAATAACTTTTCTCAGAGGAAACACAGCAGTAAGTCACAGGGGTGTCAGTCTGGCCATATTTTAAATAGTGCAGCTACAACTGTGGCTATGAAATCCTTAATTCCAAATTCCCCTTTATGGGGCTGCTTCAGAAAATGCTCTTCTTTCCTAACCCCTGCTCTACCAGAGACAGCTCCATTGCAGGCTTCAGCAAGAACAGTGCAGCACCAATGGGACCAGCACAGCACCAGTCATGGATGAGACCAGAGCAGCAGAGGATGGGACCAGTGCAGTACTGGATGAGCTCCTGAGCAGCAAGAGACATTTTGCATCGATGAACACAACACATGTCATTAAATTCAGAAGCCACCACACACTATGGTGGCTTATCCATCCACCAGCCTTAAAAAAAGTGTCCACTTGTACTGGTACCAAGAGGAGGTACAGTAGGCCAGTCTTAGAGGTTTTCTACAGTCTGATCTGTACAAATGAGACCTCGGGTTTGTGCCTCTGAAAGTGGTGCTGGTGGCATTGAACAGCTGCCTTATGCCATAGGGGATGAGGATCACCTGGCAGCCATGGACTGAGCAGTACACAACTCCAGCATCCCCCAGCTGGTGCTGATGACACCCTCCCTCGGTGGGAGTGGACTGTGTGCACAGATGTACTTCCACCTCCTGCCAAACCCTCCCTTTGTTTACTCTGCAAGCACTTCACCAAAGACCTTCCTGCTTCTCCCCACCAAGATGATGGCTCTGGCTCCACTCTTTAATCCTGATTTGGACATATGCCTTCCTGCACTCCTGCCCTAAGTTGCAGCCTCTCCTAGTTCTGGCCCAAGAGCACAGTTAATGGGTTCTCCCACTTTGGCTGAGATAATAATTTAGGACAATAGGTTCCAAGCACATAAAGGCAGTTGTCCAACAGATGAATGTGTTTATTTAGGAAGAGTATCCCAAATGTTTATCAATTTCCTGGCAGATAGGACACACAAATGATCCACAGTCTCTTGACTGAGTATTGACCTAGAGTCTTCCAAATGAAGTTCAAGTCTCTTCCCCTCTTCTTTACCAAAAGGGAAACATTTTTCCTGGTGGTGACTGTATGGAGATGATGCTCAGAGACCCAGACTCAGAGATCCATGGACCCATGTGCAGCTCTGGTTTCATCCTGCTGCTAGCACTTCTGCAAGTGTATGTCCCACCATGAGATAGTAAGGAGCATCAGGGCACGAAGTGTAGAAACCATGAGATGGATCCAAAGAGACTAATGAAATAGAAAGATACAGGAACTATTATCTTTGGATTCCTTTCCATCAGGCCAGGTCTGACGGCCCCATCAGGTCTCTGTACCTCTGCTCCAGATCCTACAGGAATCTGGCCAGCAAGTCCCAAGAAAAATTTAAAGAAAATATCCTTTCCATATCCCGTACTTGGCAGACTAACCATAACTGCATTACTGACCAAATTTTAGCAGGCACAGGAATAGAGGGCCAAAAGGCTTGCTGCATGTGTCCCCACAAGAGATTACCATCAGTCCTGGAGCCTCCCATTACAGCAGAGCTCCCCTGTCTAGCAACTGCAAGGGATACCAAGAGGGTAACCAAATCTGCTGAGCTCTCCCTCCTCACTGTGCACTGAGATGGTGAGAGGGAGTTTACAGAGCATGAAACTTGCTCAGACCAAAGGTCAGTCCAACACCTAAGCACCACTTAAGTGCTATTTATGTCCCTGTGGTAGGCATAAAAGTGTGTACAGGCTTCCTGTGAGAGTGACAGTCATCCATGGTGAACAGCCTCTCTTCTTCTTCAGGGGAAGCTTCCCCTATGAGCTGCACCAGCATCACTCTCAGCCTGCTCAGTATGTACTGTCCTGCCACTCTCCTCCTGCTGCAGGCCAGGACAATATTAAAAGAAAGCACAGTAAGCCCAACACCCAGTTTGCACTCAAGGAGCAAACCCACTGAGACAGGCAGTTCTTCTCCCATTCTGCTTCTCTTTGCAGGCTCCAGAAAATGCCAACTGTCACATTGCCTGGGCATATAGAATCACACAGTGAAAGAGTGCCTTAGTGTGCATTCCCCAGAGGAGCTGGGTGAGCACTCCTGAGGCAGCTTGAACAGCCATTCTGCAGCTGCTAGCAGCAGAGACCTGAGTGAGCATGCAGGCTATTTTCTTGCCTTGATGTCTTTTGAAGGATGTAAAGTATATGCTTTGAAAAGCACAGAGTCAAAATAAAGCTGTTTACATAAATATCCAAAGTCATCTTTGAAGGTATTTTTGCACTATAAAACAGAGAAGCAGAGGGAAGAAACAAACCCACTGGGTTAAAAAGTAACACATGACTCCTGTTTGGCTGGTTTATGTTGGCTTCCTTCTGACACCAGTGTCATAAACCCAATGAATCTGACTCAAGAGATAAGTCTTTTGAAGAGTTTCACAGGACTGATAAGAGCTGAACAAGAAAGTAAGACCTCTCTGAGTGCAGTTGTAATAGATCACAAGCAATAGATGGTTGCTTGCAGAAATGATCAGAAATGCTGGACTGAGCAGGACACTAATGGGTGAAATTAATAAGCAGGCACTGCGTGGAGGATTAGCTTCATATATGGTAGGTTCTTCTGGAGAAAATGATGAGCAAAGTTGCCTAAGTTCAAAAGCAGTAGGTGCCTTCTTCAGCAAAAGGAGACTGACTGTGCTGTTAGCAGCCATTCCATGTAAGTCTGGTTAGCAGAAGCTAAGTGAAGAGAGGCATTTTGTGTCCTTTGGAGATTTCTCCTCCAATTAACAAGCAGACAGCACACTCCGTATGATTTTCAGAAAAAAACCCAAAATCCTCATAGTGATAAACTGGCTCCTTAAACCCAGTCTAAACCTTCCCCCTTCCAGTTTATGACCACTCATCCTCTTGCCATGCACTTATGAAAGAGCCTGGCTCCAGCTTCTCAGTAACTTCCTCTGCTGCACAGGGAGGCTTCTGCTAGGTCCTCCTGGAGCAGCCTCTTCTCCAGCTGAGGAAGCCCAACTCCCCCAGCTACCCCTCACAGGAGAAATTCTCCATTCTCCCAATTACCTTGGTGACAACCCCCTTGATGCACTCAGATTTATCCATGTCTTTCTGCTATCAGGCCGCCCTAAACTGGACACTGTGTTTGAGACACAGTTTTATGATTCTCAGGATAAAGGGGATAATCACTTCCCTGTATCTATCTACCCCATCACCTCTGCTCCTTGCTACTGGGGCACTGCAGTGCTCCAGGACCCCTGGTGGCTCAGTCAGTCCATCCATCCATCTGTCTGTCCATCCATCCAATCATCCCAAGGGCAGAAGTCAGGGTTTGTGTTTCCTGAATTTCATAAGGTTTCTATCAACCTATTCCTACAACCTTGGCAGATGTCTCTGAAAGGCAGCCCCCACACAATTTTATTTTTCTATTGCAAGCACACAGACCTTTCTGAAGATGCCTCTACAGACGTGCCTTAATTAATTCCTTGTCACAGCTTAGATGAACAATACAGAGAACCATTTTTTAAAGACCAAGATGACTCATTAGGACTGCCAAGGTTGTGGAAAATAGAGTATTTTAGACACACGCAATTCCTGCCCCAAAGGAGCACAGACTCTGCAGTAAGGTTCATCCATCTTTTCTTTCTGCTTCTTTTCTGAAAAGAGGAAATCACACTCACGAAAATTTCATACTGACATTTTATGGCCAAAATTCCTGGCCTGTTTTAAGAAAAATGCCTGCTGAACAATATCTGGAAAAGTTTGTGCATCTTTGAAGCAAAGGCACTGGCAACTTTGTGAGCTATTGTGCACGGTGATGCTTTGCACAGTTCTATGTCAAAAGAACTTCTCCACGAATTGCAAGATCCCAGGAGATTTGCTGGATTTAGTAAGAAAATCCAAGTGTATTTCTTCCATCCTCTCCATTGTCATGCAGAGTGAGAATAAAGAGGGTGATGTATTATGTTCTGGCTCTTGTATCACCAACAGATTTGGTAGGCGAGAAGTGGCTACAGAATCTCTTATGTATCATCTGCAGGAAGAGAAGGTTTCAGCTTGACTCTCACTCCAGCAGACGTTTCTGGTGCAGGCAGTTGGGAAAAAAATCCACAGGGAAAAAAAAAAAAAGCCTTAAAAAAAGCGCCTTTCTGCTGTCAGCTGAGCACAACGATCCTGAGTTGCTGCAACACAGTCAAATGAGAAGACAAGGGCAAGCTGCTTCCAGAAGCAGCTCTCCAAGCAGAAAAGCCATTTAAACGAGGCAGGACAGAGCCAACCTGCCCACGGCCACCACACACTTTAAATACAGTGTCCTGGCAGGTGGCACCAGATGGCACTCTTACACAAAAGCTTCTTTTTCACAGGGTCTGCTTGCAGGCAGAAGTTGTGTTTAACTATAAAAAGGTACCACCTATATTGGTTAGGGGTTCCCTGACTTCTGACCACAGCCCATGTTGCACCTGGTGCCAATACATACTATTTTCGTTTTGGTAAGGGAATAAATTGTCTTGGCTTAAAGCACTTCCTATCAGCATAGCTTCATCCATGCTGGATGTGTACAGAATCAGGGAAAGCACAAAACTCCTAGCAACAGGTCTCTCAGAGAGATATGATCAGGCAAGGCAAGTGCTCAGTCTTGGGGTGATGCGCCTCTGGAAGGTCTGTGTGCACACTGTGGACTCTGTGGCCTCTGGTAGAGCCCAGTGGAATCACTCCTTGAGGCACAGTGCTATCTCGGAAATTAGGAGCTGGCAAGATCTCTGAGGGATGGGGCTGCCTCCATAATCTCTTTCCCAGACCCCGTGTGCCTCTGCTTGGTGCAGTGCATTTAATATTTATGCAAATTCTGCATCTCTACCGTCTCCCTCACAAAAGAGGCAACACAAAAAGCTTTAGATATCTTTTGTGTAGCAAAGCAGAAGTGGATTTATCAGTGGATTCACCCTCTCCCTGTTCCCTGCTCCTACTGAAGGGTAGTCCTCAGGGGCGCTCACAGGCTGCACCGGGAACACGGAAGGTGCCCGAGCCGTGAAAGGAGAGTAACAAGCATCGCTCAGGTCTGTGTCCGGGGCAGGCACAGTCCCACGGCTGCAGCCGCTCAGAAGCTGGCGGAGCCTCTCGTTCAGGCAGTGTCCTGCTGCCCAGCAAAGCAGCTCTGGGCTGGGACCCTTCCCACTTCTGCCTCAGGGTTAGGTCCTGCCTGGCAGAGGGGCTGCAGGATCCCATGGAAACTCCCATGGAAAGCTCGGGCTCTACAGCAAAGAGCCTGTGCGTGTTCCCAGGGAGAGCTGCTGGACGGAGAACTCGCCTGACTCCTGGGAGAGGCTGGGCAGTTTCCCTAGAGGTGAACAATGCCCCTTTGGTTCCCTGAGACTGGCAACACATTTTCCTCCCAAGTCACTCTTCCTCCTCACCCTTCCCTCCAAAGTAAATCAGCCCAGCCGAAGCGCCAGGCGGTAGATGCTTCACCTCCCAAATGCCACTCTGAGGAAAAGTTACAGGCGAAGGAGAGAGGAGGCGCTGAGCCCCAAGCTCTCCCGACGGCCACGGGCCGTGCCTCCGGCGCTGCCCCAGCTCACGCACGGCAGGGCGCACCGTCCCCGCCTGGCACCGCACACTTCTCCCAGCCATCGGGCTCATAAAACCAGTGTAGAACAGCCCTGAGATTCCCCGGCGGGGACTCCTCGGGGTAACAACGGCCGGGCCAGTCCGGCGGGGAGCTGGCCCCCGGCTACCTGCATCTCCGGGGCACCCCGGGGCAGGGCGGGCACCGGGGACAGCCCGCCGCCGTGTGCCCGCAGCCGGGCGGGGACAGGCGGCGCTGCGCTGGGGCCGGAGGGCGCTGCCGGTCCCCGGCAGAGCCGTGTCCGTTTGACCAGCTGGACAAACCCTGCTTTCAGCAGCCCGCCGGCTTCGGTGGCTCCTCTGCATCCCTCGGGGAGCAGCGCCGGGAAAGACGGGCATTCCGAGGGGTCGGAGCCTGAAGGGCAGCAGGCAGGGAGGTCTCCTTGCCCCGCTCCCCCAGCGGCTTGAAGGCAGGCCTGGCTGCAGCAGCACATGTGGCTGCTCTGTAATTAAAGAGCTGGGCACCATTAAAGAGCTTCAGGAAGATTATATGGTTTCAGATAAATAGGATTATGGATCCCTGTCTTCTCTGATCATTACTCCAACCAACACTCAGGAAAACCACTTATAATAATCCCGTTGAAGAAGCACTGATATTTCATTAATCTGTCCCTGTTTTCATGGCTCCACAGAGAACAAACTGGAGTCCCAGCTCCAAGGAGGGGCTTTCTTGGTCACGGGCATCTGGAGAAAAAGCCCAAAGACAGCAGTGCATCTCTCGTGGGGAAATCGGGCCAGAGGTTGCCAGCGGTGAAGGTCCTGGCAAAGAAGTGCTGATTGAAAGCTGGCTGGAGCCTGTGCTTGAACTGGACACGGGGTTTTCATCCATCCAGGCTCTTGCTCCACATTCTCCATGGCTGTCAGAACTGCAAGCACAACCCAAGGTGCTCCTTGGCTACTGGTTGCACAAGCAGCCACATCCTGCACACAAAAGCCTTTATACTTGCACACACAATGAGCTCTTTCAGTTACATTTACTTTTACCTTATGTTGCAGTCAAGTGTAAAGAGCCTTTGGGTAAAAGGTCAGAGACATAAATTCAGCCAGGATGGAGTTGTGCTGAGAAAATAATGCTGTTCCTACTTCCTGAATGGTAAAGAAACCTCTTTGTTAATGTGGATGCCAGTGGGTTTAAAGGGGGAAACACAAAAACCTCTGCCACAGTAAGATGGGAAGAAGAAATACGTCCAGACCCTTCAACAAGAAGTAAATCTGTCTCCAAGTAGGGGGGAAGATGCCTTTTCTTTAACATCCCAGTCAGCAGGGTTCTCAACTGCAAGGAGTAGACAGAATCCTGCCACGGCGATGGAGTGACAGCCAGGGTCACAGAGCACGGCCAGAGCCACAGCAGGGGCAGCTTCCCCTCCTGCCACTCACCAAACACGGACATCGCTTCCCTGGGAACGCTCCCTGGTGAAACCAAGAGCTTCTGGTTCAGTGCCTTGCCCAAGCTAACACCAGGAAGCCTCTTCTCAGGACACACACTGTATTTGTCCTCAGGCTGAAGAAGCTCAGATGGTGTCAGCTACGGTTTGCACAGCATGGGTGGCAGTGTCATCAGAAAAGGTCAAGCAAAGTAAACCTCACTTGTTTATCTGTGCTCTGAAGGGAAAATGCTTTGGCACAGTCAGATAGGAGCTGTGAAATCCATTCTGGAGATTAAAATATCTCAGGAAAAAAAATGAAATTGCCTGGTCTGAAACCCTGCTTCTATGCAGTGCTTTTAGTACTGAGTGTAACTGCCCAGATCACTGCTGCACCTTTGCAGGCAAGGAAGAATCATAACAAATATCCCATTTTGGTGTTGAACAGGAAAGCTGCTCTGTCCCATTGTGGAGAGCTCTGATGGGATCCCCTATCCCTAGAATTTGTGTAGAGCTTTGAAATGGACACTTTGCTTATGTCAGAGTTCATATAGTTCATATAATGCAGTTCACTACAGGCAATGGAAATATCATCTAGCTGGTGAGAAAGTGTTGTTGCTGACCCTCTGGAGCTAAAAACGAGAGGTATTTCTGCAGGCAAGCAGTCTTGTGCTCCCAAAGAGACCTGGAGACAGGGAAATTATTGATGGGTGAGGGGAGGTGATTGCAATTCAGAAAAACTCACATGTGCTGCTCCAGCTGGCCAAGGGTGCCTGCAGCAAAGGGGGAAAAGGCCAGGCTGAGCAGCACTGCTGGAGCAGAAGCCTGGTGACTGCAGTGCTTGCAACACTTGAATAGTGCATTACCATTACTAGAGCATCTTTAAAACCAAGTTCTGCAGCTATCTATTGGGACATAGATACAGCAGAGCAGGAAGCAGCTTTGGGGCAGGGGCTCAATTACATGATCATTCAAATTCCTTCTCAGCCTAGTTTTCCATTATTTTATACTTAGATCTATTCGCAATCTGATTACAGCAGGAGATTGAAATAGCAATCAAGTATGTTCAGGCTGAACAAGTCAAACTGACAACAGGTAAGTCTTCCTGGCCTCACAATATTTGGTACTGAAAATACACATGTATGACCAACCAAGCTAATACTATCATGCTGAGAAGTGAATCATCAGTCCATTTCTCATAAGAAAAGGATCCTGCTCTCCTGTGCTCCATCCTGCATGGTCCTGCTCCCACTCCTTGCCTTTATGAGACAACTGCAAGTTGCAGATGAGAGAACTGCAAGTCTCTCATTGTATTACTTTGCATTTGCTTTGCCTTCACCCTGCATTGTTGTGAGGACACACAAGACAAGGTAAGCAGGCCCTGGGCTTGAACATGTGGACAGCAATCCAGGCCAAGCTGAAGCTTTTGGTTCCCCCACCCAGGACTGTGCCAGGAGGTTTTGCAGACTCTTTGAGGATGAGTGTTTCTTGAGGAATGTAGGGCAAAATGTCGGTGATTTTTGGTCTGCTGCTTGCAGGCTCTGTTGTTACAGGAAGGGTCATCTGTGTAGTGTTTGCAGCCTGGACAGCTGGTATGGGAATGATTCATGCTGCTAGAATTGCTTTGCTTTGGGGGTCAGGCTGGCTCTTTAGGACTGCCACCAAAGACAAGCTTTTACTTCCAGTCTGTGAAAGATACCATTTGTCCTGTTTATTTTTCCAGCACTGGTGTTCATATGGATGGAATAGATAGTTTCTGCCACAAGCTGTCTTCCTAGCCATGGAAATTTTCCGGAGTCATGCAGGCTCCATACTTTGGCCCTTCAGTAGCTCTTTGCAACAGTCCTGCCTTCGTGTTGCTTTGTCTTTTTTCTGGATTTCATTACTTCTCCATATATTGCTTTGGTGTAGTTTTGCTCACTGTTTAGTGCACCATGGGCAGAGGGAGCAACTACTGCATTTTAGGTCCTCTCTGCTCCTGAAGACCCACTGAGAACAAGGTGAGGAATGAAATGGGACTTTCAGCCTAGTTCAAAGAAGAGATACTGCAGTCCCCAGACAGGCTCTTAGGAGTCAGGTCATGTGTGATGGCACAAGCAGTTACATATCCAATCCTTTGGCTGTGATTCCTTCATTTAGGTTTTAATGGGACAATTAAAAACCCAGGAAAAAAGTCAAGATAGGGAGTGATGCAGCAAAACATTCTCTAGCAAAAGTTAACTTTTGAGGAAGGACTTGCAATCGCTGGAGCCTTTCTCTGCCCTCAGATCCACAGCCCTGCCTCATCCAGGAAACGTGTCTCCCTTTTGATTTCCTTCCAGCAGCTGGTTTAAACTCTGTCTTGCACACACATACTTCTTTCTCCAGCCAGCTTCAGCTGCTTTCCATTTCCTTCCTCCTGCTGTGTGCATTCCCAGCCAGGTACCCAGCACACCTGTTCCCACCACCAGCAAGCAGCAGTGGGACAGGGAGGAGAGCCAGCACAGAGGTCACACCCATTGCAGCTCCCTGCTAGAAACAGAGAAGGGGGTAATACCTGTGAAACCAGAGTGTTCATAGATCTGCTGCCACAACTGAAAGAGGGAATGAATTGTGTTCTGCACGTTGCTTTGTGAGCAGCTATGCAGGACATCAAATTAAATGTCTGCCTGCAAGCAGACACACTTCTTCAATGACCACCAAATCCAGGTGTGAGCAATGCTGGAGCACTGCAGAGAAGCACAGACACACACGTGTGTGTGTCATAAGGAAATGTGCACCCCAACTTGTGCTTTTTTTCCTGCATCTTGCTTAGGAAGTAGAGGGAAAAGTGAAGAGCATATTAATTGCATGTTTGCATATGGCAAAGATCCATGAATGCTGTGGTTGCAGTGAGCACCCTAATGCTATGTGGGGAATGAAAGGAAAGCCACAGAGCTCAGCACTGCAATTATTATTCTTTCTGGGGTAAACTTGGGGCCCTTGGATAGATTTAAATCAGCCTTGCAAACAAGGAGCAGTGACAGACGAGGGAGGAGGAAAGACCTCAGAAAAGGAAAGCCTTGAATACAAGACACCAGACCCAAGAACATCCCTTCACAGAACCCCTTTAGCCTCCTGGGAATGTAGCTGAGCTGCCTGTGGCTGTATGTCTTTCTGCCAGTTTTTTAGAAAGCAAAGCCCCCAAAGGCTACTTTAACAAAAAATGAGAACTGAGAACTCACCACTTTGGAAGTAACTGATATAGGAGGAAAAATCTCTTTGTAATTCCTTCATTTCTTCATGGCAAGCTAAGACTGTTCCTTTGCCTTGCCACACACAATATCCCCTTCCTGCTCTATACCTCAGAAAGAGCATAGGCTGTCAATCTCCCTGGGAAATCAGATAACTTTCAGGCTGAGTGCAGAGTAACTTCAGTACGAGGGCATTTCCTTCCTGCAGTTTGTTAGCATTTGAAGATATTGTGTGAATGGGAAGCTGCAGGACAGCAGAAGAAGGTAGCCACCTCTGCTTCCTATGCACTACTTTTTATTTACTAGGCTTTTAGCCTTCATGGCTGCAAGATCTGCCTGATTCCAAAAGAGACCCAGGCAGACTTCACAGGGCTGGAGACAACCTGAAGAGTCATTCTTAGGGGAATGCATCACCTTGTTTCTCCTAACCATTTCCTACAACTCTTATCTTTCCCTAGGAAGGATGATGAGCTGCACACACTGACTGAATTTTACCCCAAGAAGACACCTTGCATCAAGGAGTGGGAAGCAAATGGCTTTGGTACAGGAGGCAGCTGAAGAGGAACAGGACTGGATGAGTCAGGGCAAGGGATGGCAACAGCTCTGCTTTGACACACTGCATGTGCCATACAGAGTCAACTCCAAACACCCAGTTACCCACATGAATGTCTAGAGGGCAATCCATGCAGATTTGTTCCACTTGACCCCTCAAGCATGGTAGAGAAGTTGTACACTAGCATCTTGGCTACATCCAACAGAATCTGCCCTGGTCCAAACCACACAGATACAACACACACAGGCTGGGCAGGGGAGTGGGACAAGGATGTTCCCTGTCCTGCCAAGGGTTAAAAGCAGGGTCCAGATCCACAAGAGATTCTGTGAGGAGAAAAGCACAACCCAGCAATTCAGGCATGTCTCACCCCCGTTCAAATGACATTGTTTCAGTGCTGTCTGCCTCACCCCTCAGTGGTAATTACAGACTTTCACTACAGGGGGAAGAGAACACGGTAGAAGAAACCTTCATTACAGACATCTAGAGAAAAGCAACCCCAGTGTAATGTCTCAGGCACCTAGCCAGGATCAGCCACTAAAGCAAAACACATTTAGGACAAAAATAAAAAGGGGAGAAGTGTTAAGTGATTTGGGAAGATCAGAAGCCCACCAGGTTGGCTGCTGTACAGTGCTGGGTGTGGGGAGCACTTTGGAGGAACTGGAATGCTGCCCTGCTTTTAAGTGGTGCGGTTTGCATCTACATTCTTCCTTCCTTCCTCCTTCTCTGGGTGCTTGTTTTCCCTGATGTCTGCATGTGTCCCTTTGTCACCCCTGGCAAACACCAGTGGGCTGGGAATGGATGGTTTTCCTAGGCTTCCCAGCTTGATGTTTGTCAAAGGGGTACATAAAGCTGAGGTGTCCTTGGCTGACCCCTCTCTCTGTTGCACACCTAGCTTAAGCTATACATTCAAGAACAGGCTTCTTGTATTCAAATTTGGGGCCTCCTTCTCACTTTGCATGTATTACAGGGGCCCAAAGTCTGAGTTTTGTTACAAAGGGTGCAAGAGGGTTTTTCTTCCCAGTAGGTCATGCATCTGTTACAGCCCATGACCATTTCCTATTGCTGAGGTCCATCTGTCAGGGTTGGTGTTGACCTACCCTCAGGTGGCTGACACCTCTGGCAAAAAAAAATGGTCTTATTCCTGCTGCTTTTTTCCCACATTCCAACTTTCTGTTGACAAGTGGCATAGGTCCAAGCTAAGTTGCTCTTTTTACCCCTGGGCATTCCCATGTGTGAAACTGAGAACCACTATTCTGGCATGGTAAACTCAGTGTTTGTGGGAGAGGTCACTTCAGTGACAAGATTTTCCTACAGAACCCTTTTTTGTTGCTGGTGGTAACACCTTGTTCTTGCAGGATCTGGGGTTGATGCTACATTAGAAAGATCCTTCAATCCAATAGGCCTCGTCCCCAGGCAACAAACTGCAGGGATGGGAGAGGACCAGGAGGAGAAAAATGTTCAGTCAGAGTGCTATTAAGATGTGTCTAGGAAACTGGCTGAATTTTAATTGTTCTTTCCTACTCAGTGAGTAAGCACAGGAAAAGATTTACCTTCTGGCCTTTCCATTTGGGCATGTTGACATTTCCAGGCGGCACTCTCCTCTGATGGAGAGGTTTGACGTCAGGTGGGCTGATTAAAGCCTGCAGTGCCTCTGACTCATTTGGCTACGTCCTGTGCAAGGGGATTTGTAATGTGTCTCTTGTCTTTCTTTCACTCGTTATGGTTGGTTTTAAATAAATAAAGCTAAGCTCAATTCACAACTTCAGGGAAGATGCAACTCGGCTCAGGCTCAAAGACTCATTGCCATGGCAACAGATGCTGTCAGGCACACACAGACAGACGTGTCACTCTCAGCAGCAAACTCCCCTGCCCTTCTCTCCCTGCCCAAGCAGTGCACGGGGCTGGGGAGGGATGCCAGAAAGCCGGGTGAGGCTGAACTGTCCACACCACTTGGGCATGCAACTGCTCTTGCAAACTGGCTTCACTGCTCTCCCAGCCTCAGGAGAGCTCACTGGGCCAGCCAACTGCCCTCTTGCTGAGCAAGAACTGCTTTGGGGGAAGCCCTGGTGAATGAAGTTGCCCCTTGTGTGACTTTCTCAACTTACAAAAAGGAGGGGAGGGACTACCCAGATCAACAAGTCTCATACAGTTGCTGCCAAGTGTGGCACGCTCTTCATGCATGAATTGAGATCTGAAATAAAGAAATAAAAATTATCAGCTGCCTTCTGTAAGCCCTACTGAGCAAATTCCTCATGATTGCTAGAGAGATGCCCAGCAAGGAAACAGAAGTGGGGAGAGATGTGGTTTCTGCAGCTGACTGTGGGGTAGATAGGTTAGCCATGGCAAGGCAAGGCAAGGCAAGGCAGTAGAGTCCCTGTTCCTCTGTCCCAGAGTACCTGTGTTTCCTTGGCATACTGAGCAGGTCCCTTTGGTGCTGCCATTTCCATTACAGCTTTTGATTCATCAAGAACTTGAGTATAGCAGCAGCCTAAAACTTGAAGCATGAAACATGGCCAAAGGCAGCATTAGTAAGAAAAAGGCCCTTTGAAGAGTTCAAGAACTCCCTGCCCATGGCTCTGCACCTGTGCATCTCTCATACCCACTGATTATACAAAGTTGGAAGAGACCTTTAAGATCACCAAGTCCTAACATCCACCCAGCAGCACCACAGTAACCCTTAAACCACTAAACCAAATCACCCAGCACAGATCCAGATGTCTCTTGAACACCTTCACCATGTCCCTGGGCAATCTATTCCAATGCCTGACCACCCTAACAATGAAATTTTTTTTCTAATACTTAATCTGAATCTCCCCTGTCTCAGCCTAAGGCCATTTCCTCTGGTTCTTTCACTGCAGGCATGGTAGAAAAGATGGGTCCTTCTACCTGGACAGCATCTCAATGTCCTTTCTAAAGTGAGGGGCCCAAAACTGGATACAGCACTTGAGGTGTGGCTCACCAGTACTGAGTACAGAGAGGAGATCACTGCCATGGTCCTGCTGGCTACACTATTCTTGATATAGGCCAGGATGCCATTGGCCTTCTTAGCCACCTGGACACACACACTGGATCATGTTCAGCCACTGCTGACCAGCACCCCCAGGTCCTTTTCTGCTGGGTTGTTTTCCAGCCACTCTTCCCCAAGCCTGCTGTTGTGACCCAAGTGCAGGACCCAGCACTTTGCCTAATTGAACCTCATGCAGTTGTCCTCAGTCCATTGACTGAGCCTGTCCAGATCCCTCTGCAGAGCCTTCCTTACCTCAAACAGATCAATGCTCCCACACCACTCAGTGTCTCCTGCAAACTTACTGAGGGTGCCATCAATCCCCATGTCCAAGCCATCAATAAAGATGTTAAACAGGACCAACCCCAAAAAATGAGCCCTGGGGAGCACCACTAGCAACCAGCTGCCAAATGGATTTAGCTCCATTCACCACAACTCTCTGGGCCTGGCCATGCAGCCAGATTTTACCCATTGAAGAGACCACCCATCCAAGCCACGAGCAGCCAGTTTTTCTAGGAAAAGATGTACTAGGAAAAGAGAAATGAGACATTCTGGTTTGTGTGGCAAACACGGCTAACAGTGTTGCCAGAACTTCCTTTCTCCAAGTTTCTCAGACCATTTAAGAGTTTTCTCAAAGCCTGGACACCTGAAGTCCTGGAAACATTTAAACTTCTTGTTTTCCCTGCTCTTATGTGACTTTTGACAGTTGAAGGGAACTGGCTGAAAATGCACCCTGCTGGCTCTGACATAGGCAGGCAAACCTAGGAAACCATCATTTACTGTTTTTAATCCTATTATTTTTAGATCACCCCCATTGAGTGAGTTCTGAATTACAGGTTTTGGTTTGGCTTGTGGGCAAGCACAATGCACACAGGAAAGTGTTTGAGTGCTGTCCCACTGACCTGAGCTGCACCACGAGGCAGCATATACCCCAGTGGACTTGCACAGGGGCACCTAACAATTGAGCCAAGAATCCAGTCTTCCCAAATAGATCTCTAGGGTTGGGTAATGCTTTCTAGCTTTTTCCTTGTTTTGTAGGTTTAATGCTTCCCCATGTGGGGTGCCATATCTTTTTTCCACCACAGATGATTTGAAGTTAACCTTACCTCCTACAGTTACTGCACCCTGCCACACTGGAGAAGTTAATAGCATTGGAAGAGTTTGAACTTGTGAAACGTTTCTATGACTGCATAGATTGAGCCACATTACCATGACAAATCACTGAAATCTGAGAAATCTAATTTACAACACAAATTTCTTTGTTTTGTGTGTCTTTCCCAACTCAAAATCAAGTCAGAAAGTGTCTGGATTGTGCAGTAACTCTAATCTAGCAGAACTGTGGGTGTAAGAGGGATGAAAAACAATTATTTGAGGTCTCTAAGGCTGGTCTACAATGACTCCAAACCCAAAATTCCTTATCCCTTGAACGTGGTTTAAAACGGCAATGGATCCTGGTGGAGCTGTGTAACCAGCACTTAAATAAAGAGGAGGCAGCAAGACCTCCTGAATCAGTGGCATCTGTTCTGGGAAGGGCTGGCCCAGAAACAGCCACAGCAAGAAGGTACTGAAACCCACTGTCTCCTCCTAGAAACAGAATTGAAGGTCACAAAGTAAAGACCCCTGCAACCAGCACTGGCCTCTGATTAAAAAGAAATCCTTTTATGCACAGACAGTGGTTTGAGAAAGGAAAATATTGAACTACAGTGAAACCTTGGAGAGTTCATGGCTGGGCACCTTGACTGGAAACACAAGTGGTATCAATTCAGGTAAAGCTCTATGCCCCCAGCCACTGGCACCAATGTACAAGAATACTCCCTCCTCTCAAATTTAACTCCTTTCACAATAAAACTGTTTTTTATGGTGCTTTTATGTGGGATAGTGTGAAAATAACTTAGTCTTAGAAACGACAGAGATGAAGGTCTGCTTGGGGTTCCCAAGCCACTTCCTGAAGCCAGGAAAATCATGGACCTCTGTAAACAGTTGTTGTTTTGCCCCAGTTTGGGAATTAGCATCATTATTTCCAAGTGATGGGGGCTGCCACTGTCTCTGCCAGAACTATAAACAAAACAAAGCACTGTGGAGTGGTCCTCCTACCCCCTGTATTGTACTCTCAGGGCTGGCAGAGATATTTGGGTGCTTAGCAGGCTCACTTCTTCCTTTAAAATGCAGTAAAGGAAATACTGGTAAAATACATTATATGAATGGCCCTCATAACTTACTGCTGTCACTTATAACTAGAAGGAACTGCAAAGAAAGGAGCTGATATTTATAGGGGTGAAAACATCCTTCATTATTCCAAAGGCATGGCTTACAGTCCTATGAACCCTTTGCAGAATTCAGGTTTTCATAAAGTACCTGAAACAGGGGTTTGAAAATGGAGAACTGTTAAAAAAACTCAGCACCCTAAACTCCACATCAAACCAGAAATGTACCTCATGAGCAAGTTAATATATAAATATACTTCACATCATATCTTTATTTCTGTGAAAGACCGTTTAAATTCCCAGTGCCTCCTGGCACAGACCAAGGGAGGCCATGACCCAAGCAACAGCTGTAATGATCCCATCACAGACAGAATATTTTGCAGTATTCTACACAAATATTAATTCTGGTGCCAGCAAGTAGTTTTGCCTAGTCTTTTGCTGCCTGGTCAATCCCATGTAAGTCACTCTTCCCTCACTGCAAGCTGCTGTCCTCTCCTTCTTGACCAGATACCCAGTAGATTATTTTTGTCTCAGATCACATAGTCCCAATGGTACAATTACACACTGACCTCAAAGACTTGCTTTTAAAATTACCCTTCTTTAGCAAACCCTCTGTCTAGTGGGTTGGGTGGTTTTCTTATTTTTTATTTTTATGTCTAAATGGTTAAATAGTGGGTGTGGTTGGGGAGAGAGGAAAAGAAGAAAGAGAAACCAGCAGACAGAGCAAACAGTAGGGGAGACAGTTGTGAGGGTCACAAGTGTGCTCAGGAGGGGGAAGTCTGTGTGCTCCAAGGAGAAGACACTTGGTTTCCTCTCTTTCCTCAGTAACATCTTCTCCTGGAAGGTCAGTTCTTCCTGTCAACAAATGTCATTTCACTTCAGAGACAGTAACAGTCCCTCTTCCTCACAGCTACAACTAGAGACTTATTCTTGGGAACCACTACCTAAACCAGAGACCAAACAAACCAGCAACTCTCAAATACGGCGTGAAACCTGGAACTTTCCTGTAAGTGCTCACAGATGTTCAACATTTCACAAACAGAAGAGACAAAAAGCAACTCAGAAGGGTTCTGAAGGGCCTAGAGGCAAACAAGCCTAGGACAGGGAGAGGCAATCATAACTGTAGAGATGTATTCACAGTGAAACCCATGTAGGACAGGTGTCACCTGTCCATGTTGCTGTTCAGTTGACACTTCCATCAAATTTTTGAAAGCTTCATAGAATGCATGAAATCTCTTCAGGATAGATGAGCATTTTCTTTGAGGATGATGAGCTGAAGGGAATAGGACACCAGTCTATCCTTGCAAGAAAAAAAAGGGAAGCAACTCACAGGCTGACAGGAGAAACTTCTAACATGCTGCAAGGTTTGCACTCTGCTTTTTGAGTTTCCTACACAACAGGACTTTCCCCTCCACACTATAAACAGCTTTAAAACCCATCTGAAATGGTTTTAAGGCTGAGGGGAGCTGCAGTGAATTGGCTCCAAGTGATAAAAGGAGCTTTTGCTGGGCTGGTTGTGAAAGCTGGCCTTCTCATAGCCACCTGTCACCTGGGCAGTGGCTGCTCTTCCATTGTGCTCATAATGGTCTCTACATCTTCAGGTGTGCCTATCTATTCCACACTGTTCTGCATCCCTTATTTTCTGTAGCCTTTTCCACACACTGGCTATGTCTCAGTCCTGACAGGATGAGCTCCCTTTGTGTCAAACCTCACCAACAAAAGGCCAAGAGTAGTACTTGGAGAGGAGGCCTGCAAACAGTGCCCTGATGTGTTGGGGAAGAAGGCCACTGCCACTGGGATGACTCCCACTCTGCATGGGAGTTTGATTGTGTAGGACAGAAGTGAACACCATCACATTGGAAATGTTATTTGAATGTTTGGTATGGTCCATGTTCCAGCTGTTTGGGAAAAGACAATCCTCTTCATTTTGTTCTTCCTGCAGCTCCCCTTGGACACAGCATCTTTTCCCCTTCTCCACTTACTACACCACTGCACTGGGGTGCTGGCCTGAGCTGTTGCACAGCTGGCTTCACCTACACCTGCAGTGACTGCATTTTATGGGGGGTGAACTGATTTTTTGTTTGGGGAAGGATTTTTTGTCTATTTTGTGAAAAGTTTTTGAAGCCTGTGAAATTGAAATGGACTTGATACCTTGCTGGAAGAGACAAAAAGCTGGTTAGCACAGCCTTGGCAGGGGCAGAAAGCAGTATCAGAGCTCCAGTTAAGTGATACCTCTAAGTGCTGGCAAGTGACACAGTGAGGATTAACAGGCATTTGTGTACTCACCACTTCTCTCATTTGGCTGTAAAAAGCCAAATCCACCAACCAACATTTGCTGAACAGAGTTTGTTTCACGGATATCAGTCAGCAAGATGTCAGTCAAAGGTATTCATCTATAAAATACAAAAATTCAAATTCCAAACTCTGCTCTTTTAATGAGCTCTGGTAAATTTGCTCCCTTTTACAGTCCTGGGGTCAATCAATTAGCAACTGCCTAGGGGAGAAACTTAATTAAGCTCAGATAACACAAGAGAGGTTTCACTTCTTTGCCCTCCCTCTGTACACATCCTCATTTACACATCTGGATAAAAGCTTCACTGCAAAGCCTGGAGAGAGCAATTGCTTCAAGCAGAGTCTCTGAGAGCACATCTGAGCTCCCAAAAAGCATTGCAAACTCTTGCATCATGCAGAGGCAGGAGAAGGCAAAGCAGCTAGGAAGCAAGAAGATCCACTCTGGCAAGCTGCTACCACAGGGATAGGGTGTCACTGGGAACAACAAAAGGTGGTTTTACTGAGGAAACGTGGTGCCACGACTTATTAGTCTTCCAGCAGAAGCAAGAATCCTAGCGCTGCTCTGATGGTTCTGCTCTTGCAGCAGGAGCGAGCCAGCCATTCAGGACTAGTCTGACAAATCTGGCTCCAGCTGCTCGACTTTATTAACGACAGAAGCCCTGGAGGGGTGGGATCCAGAGGCATCACAGCGATTTTTTTCCCCTTTCCTAAGCACAAAAGACAGAAGTGGAATGTAGCTGAGGAATGCTTCGCCCTTGGAAGGGATGTAATAAATCTCCTTGGATGTGATATTTGGTTTATTTTGTGGGAGTCATTCAAAAGGAAAATGCAGATTGTGGGGTTTAGTGCTCAGCCTATGCTGGCAAAGGATCCCCGACAAAGAATGTCCATTGGCAGGGAATTTCCTGACTTTGCAAGTGAGCAAACGCCTCTTTCTCAGTTACTCTAAAAGCTGTTTTGTTATTATATAAAAGGTTCTATAAAGCAAACAGTGATCAGTTGTGCTCCAGATTCGCCAGAAGAAGGACAAGTAATCATCAGCCTTATTTGCAAGAGGAGGGATTTGTGCTATGCTTGGGAAAGTGCTTGTTCTCCAGGACGGTCTCCCGGGCCGCAGGGGGCTGCTGGGGAGGCTGCGGCATCCCGACTGCTGGAAGCATTTAACACCCACATCACACTCTACTGCTGGGTGACTCCACCTTGGAGAGGGGGGAATAGCTTCAGACAGCTCCCAAAGCCCCTGCCAGCCCTCTGGGGATTATTACCGTATGATTATTATTTAATAGCAGTTGTCACCCTTGGGATAGGGGCTTAAGGAGGATTCTTCCTGTGCCTAAGGTCATCGGACCTAGGGGTGTGTTAGCAGGCAGAGGTCAGGGAAGAAGGAAACAGAAGGGTACTGCTGTGCAGATGGACTGGATTTACTGCAGTACTACGGCAAAGAAAAAGCCCAAAGGTGACTACGGACCCACCACAGAGCAAAACGACACCAGGCTCGCTGGCAGGGCTAGGCAGGGAGGAGGGCTCTCAGGTCTGCTAGAGAACTCCCTGGGGAGGCCGTGACAGAGGCCAGCTGAACGGCTGTAAGCCACCTGGGAAGCCTAAACCACTTCTACAGGGGACCTGAAAGGGAAGAGGAGCAGACTGCATGGAGCCAACCAGAGCTGTCTGCAGCAGCTCCAGCACTGGGAGAATCACCACAGCAGAAGGTAGAGGGGACAATCAGACATTAGGGCTATACAAGCTATTTTGCCAGAGAAATACTTAATTATTGCCACTGGTGGTAAAGTTCCATCTGTGAAAAGCCCAAAGCCCCTCCACCTGCCTGTTTGGATGGAAGTGGGGTAGCCTGAGCAGGCAGAGCTGCCATTGGAGCACCAGGACACCTGGGGAGATGTGGGAGTGTGACACACTCAGCGAGCCCCAGAAACTACCCAGGCTAAGAGGTGGTGGTGTCACTGATGGAGACCACAGTTCACAGGGGACATCCACACAAGCCTTCCTCTTGTTGCTCTGCTCATCCTCCAGAAATACAATTTTGCTCACTCCATTGGGTTACTGGAGATTCCCCTTTCTCATCTGCTTATGAGAAGAGATTAAAAAGGATAGCAGATGTTTGCTAAGATTTTGATTTCCTAGAAGAGAACATGTTTGCAGCACTCAGTGGAGGGATGAAGGCCTCTACAATAGATTGTAAGAGTCTGTCAGGTTGTTATCCCCCATTGTCACCTGCTGGAAATTACATGTTTTCACTGTCTGTTGTCTTGTCAGAGAACACAAATATTTTCTGTGCTGCACCCTGTGTTTTCACACGGAGAGGAGGTACCTGTGTGAAGCAAGTGACCTTACCAAGAAATTAGCACTCTTGGGTTATTACCAGGGCTGGACTGAGAACTTTGCTGCTGTTATCACTGCTATTGATTTTACATTTATAGAGAGCTGCAAATTTACACAGTGCTTAATAAACACAAAGTTTCCTGGACTGCAACTAGTATAGGAGAACTGGGAGGTGTTTAAAAAAGAAAAAGAAACACAACACAATTTAAAAAAAAAACAATTACATGACATTTCTATGTTATTTTTTCCACTACAGTCATAGGCTGAAGATTAGGGGAGCTGTTGCCACATTCCCATATGGCCACACACACACACATCAAGACATTGCAAGAGCAAACTGATCTAACACCCTCCCAGACAAAATGGCAATTTTATACCTTTTATCCCACTGATATCATCCAAAGTTTTGGATAGAGGGGTCTAAATTGTGTTGGGTAAGAGTAAACCAGCAAAAGACCTTGGGTTCTACTGCTGCTGTGCCACTTAAAATTTCACCCAAGTTTTCCAAAGATTTTCCTTCTGCAAGAGTGGGGCCATGAGTCTCAGACTGGGATACAAGATGGGATATTGCTGGACTGAGGTATTTGTGAGCAGGAAAGTGGTAGCTGAATTAATAACCTCAGGGTACAGCATTATCATCACAAACATTTTGACTGTGGACAAATTATTTTTTAATCAGCTTAAAAATTAAACCCTATTGTCTTGTGGATGTTTAAAGAGTATGTTTTTAATAAAGGAACCTCTGAGAGCAGAATTAATATCCCCGTCACCTCCACCATACTTCTGAAAGTATCACTTTGTGGCAGAGAGACTCAAAAGCAGGAAAAGGAGCAGCAAACAATCCTGGGGACAGGGAAATTGGGAGATGCAAGGGAAAAGTGGAAGTCATGCAGCCTTGACAAAAGGGAAAGGAGCACATGCTGAATCCAGATAATCTCTGGAATTAAATAGATAGATTGACCAATTTCTAAGTGAAAGCACTGGGTTAGGCTCCAGATCTGAGTCATCACACACTGGTGATCAAAGGGGACTAGACAACAGTAAGTTTAAGCCCAGCATTTGGGAAGCACTCAGATAAGTGGAAACAAATACCTGAAGGTGATGTTTGAGGGGAAAAAACCCAAAACCCAACAAAAAAACCTCCCAAAACAAAAAAGACTTTTAAGTGCAGAGATGACATGTGGTACAGCAGAAACTGTGGCAGGAAACCCTGTGAGATACATGCTCCTGCCAAGAATTTGGGTCGTCTGCTGAGCGTTCTGTCTTCAGCCCCTCCCAAGGAGTTAAAGTTCTGCCACTCTTCCCTCCCTGCCTTTGCTGCAGACCTGGCTGTGAATCAGGAGCACTGCTCACACAGTTTACCTTGGCAGGATGTGAATGTCTACTGCGGGCTACAGGGTGTGGACAAGTGTGCCCAGGCCCTTTTCTGCACAGCTTCTCCGTATTCTCTAGAGGCTGGCATGGATGAATGGCCCAGCCTTGGAAAATATTATCGTCTCCCAGAGAATGCTGGTTCTGAGCTGTACCCAAAGGAAGCCAGGCAGCACTCAGGGGAAAACTTAATAAACAGCTGGGTGAAACTCCCTGGGCTCTACACATGGAGGGAAGCAGAAATCTCTGCTTTTGAGAAGTTCACCTGAGAATATTCCCTTACATCTAAGCCTTGAACACTGGGCTTTCAGCACAGTACATGCCTGTACACAGTGCCATACACAGTGCCCCCTAACAGATTTTTGGAGTGCTGGGCATGCATGGGTGTAGCATATTTATTTGTCTGCTTCTTCCACCAGGCTATCCCAAAATACCTGACCAGGTGTTAAGAGCTTGACACTCCAAGGTCCCACAGCAGAATTTCCCAAAGTACTGCTTCTAGAGAGAAGGACCCACACATCCAAACAAAGTTCTGCAAGCACCTTTCCAGGTATTTTCTGAAATCTCTCACACACAGGCCAAAGGCAGTCTGTCCAGTTCGATGATCCCACAGGGAATTGCATATTGTTCTAAATATTAATTTTTCCTCTATACATGACTGCATATCTGAGCAAAACAATCATGAGGGCTAAGCCGTGGGGGTTCTGCTGTGCACAATGTTACCACAGAGTCCTTGCCTGTGTTCTTCACTGAACATTTCAGCTTTGCTTTAACTCACCATTGCTCCATCGGTACATCTTAATTCATCTGCCAGGCACAGATCATGTGATTCCATTTGGAGTTTTTCTACATAGGCCAATAGATATCAGAGTCTGTATACGAGCATATACAAGTTATTTTCAGCTCGTCTGTGACAAGCAATTCCACCCACCAGACTTGCAGACATATATAAATCACGGAGGTGTCTAAAATAACAGGCCCTGAGGAAACATCTGTCACCTCCTCAAGCTCTTGAGGGAGGAGGATGAAGCATTCAACTCCACAACTTACTGAGTTTTCTTTTAGCATTAAGAAAGCAGAGAGCAGCAAGTCCTTCTGACACAGCCCAGATGCCCTGGCAGTTGGGTATTCTCATTGACTTCACAGTGCACTTGACCAGTGAGTGTAACACAGGCAATAGGGATGCTCAGCAATCCGGATGACATTTGTGCCACCTCACCCTTAGCATCGAAAGAAACTGATTGCTTCAATTCTCTTTTGTTTCTGTGGATTTTTTTCCCCCAAATTGACTGGTGTTTGGCCCTTTGCACTCGATCTCTTAATCAAAGGGAGACAGAACTGGCTGTGCTGGGATCTACTGAGGGCTGTTGCAGCCCCGAAAGCTGCCCGCCCGCGCTGGGGAAGAACGCGGGGCAGAGCCCCGCCTGTCCGGCAGACTCCCGTCCACACTTGAAAAACAACGAAAAGCTGGGAAGCTGTTTATTCGCCCTGTCTCTCGCTCCTCCTTTTGAAGCGATGTGATCTGCCCTCCCAGCCCCCAGCCCCGCTCACTCTGCGCTGCCCGTGCTGGCGCGGAGCCGAGCGCGGAGCGCGGA
>VXBS01006412.1:0-13021 GCA_013400255.1 Sitta europaea
TCATCAGGGCCTGTGGATTTATGTGTGTTAAGAAGTCTGAGAAGTTGATGTCTAACCCAACCCTCAGCCATGAAGGGGAAGTCTTCCTTTTTCCAGCCTTCTTCTCTTACCTCTGAAGTACGAGTCTTCTTAGAGTCTTCCTCATCAGTGATGACTGAGGCAAAGAAGGCATTCTGTAATTCTGCCTTCTCTGTGTTCCTTCTCTTACCAGGACATCCATGTGCTTCAGCAGTAGCCTAATATTTTTCCCAATATTTTTGCTGATGATGGAGTATAAGCCCTTCTTGTTATGTGTCAGCAGAGCACCAGAGCTGTGCCAGACTCAGTTGTCAAGAATAAGCAGAGATCTGCCCATCTGTGGTCCAGGCTTTCTCTGTGGTTTACCTCAGGGGATATTATTCTATGTAGCTGAATATATAGTACCATGTTTTGCTTGTCATACCTGTGGCAGATGGAGTGGTATTTCCCATTTAAACAGGTCTTCCTATCTGCATCACACCAATGTGGGTCAGAGCCTCACAGCACACTTCTCTGCAGAGCTGGCTGTGCCTTGGGTCCAGAGAAGTGAGAAATGCTGTAAGCATGGGCAGTCTGCTCTCACTGGTGGTGCTGACACAGAAGTGACCACTTCACATCAGACCAGGTGGTGAGTGGAGCAGGATGTGATGATCTCCAGAACACAGGATTTCAAGAGGGCAATTAAGAACAAGAAGTAGAAGAGAACTTCAGATGAGTCAAAAGTAGAAATATAAAGAGTTCGGATAATTCAGAAAATGCTTATACTCTTTACATTTGTTCACTTTAAGAAACAGCTCAGTAGAAGGTGTATGTTTCATATTGTCTTATCTAGGATAAAATAATAAAGAGCAATTGTCTTTCACTGCTAACCAGATGTGCTGATAGGGCCACTGCTACAGGAGCAGGGAGTCAATGGATATACTTGTCCCTTTACGTGAAAGTTTCAGTGGAAATAAAGCAAGAAATTAATGCAAAAAGGAATAGTAGAGCAAGAGAACATGAGAAAACCCTGAGATTAATAGGACATGAGAAAACACTGTGACAAAGGTCTGTGTCTGAAGCAGCCTCCCTTGGCTGTGCTCCCAGTGAATGAAAGCACTGGTGCCTTTTCAGCCATGCAGGACCAGGACCCATGCTGCAGGCATGCTGTTTTTTGTGAGGAAGACAGTAGGACTCCTGGGAGGAGCTCCAACATAGGCACAGATGCATGCATACAGGGTGTGCATGCCAAGGAGTGGAAAACAGAACCAGCCCTTCACTTATTGTCACTGTAGATTTTCTTTGTGTCCTGGCAGAGAGAGATGCCAAATAATGTCAGGGAATACCAAAAGTTTCCTGGCCTCTCCTGACTCTGCAGAGCAACTGCCTTGTGTCACCTGTCCTGTCTGTCATGGCTGTGTCCCCACCAAGGGTAAAGCCTAGGGGTAGCTGCCATGCAAAGCCATGGGATGCAAGTAGCTATGCCCAGCCCAACCTCATTACCAGGCAGAGTTGCTCTCAGAGACCAAAATCACTCTGTTTCAGGCCAGACCAGCTATTCCACATGACTGTATTCAGACCAGTATCTTTAGACCAATATGCTTTAACTGTTCCTAGATATTGGCAGGCTTTTGCATGGGTCACCAGCTCTGACCCCTGTCACAGCAACCTGCTGACCTGGTGCACTTTGGGAGCCTCTGTGCCAAGCCCAGGCCTCTGAAGAGGGATGGTTGCAGAGACACACTGTGCCAAACCTGCCTTTTAGCCCACTTTCCAGGCAGCATGGGGTGGCTGATGCAGGACCATTCAGATTGTGCAAAGCAGCTGCCTGAGATGTTTTCACTTTGTATGCAGATGGCACATGAGAGGCACAAAAAATCAGCACAACTTCAGCATCCCTTCCCCAGTTTACTTTCTAGTCCCAGAGGTACTAGCTGTATGGGAAGGTGGTGAAGTTTCTGTATTCTCTTGCTTCGTCTTTCCATTTGGTCTTGCCTTCATGCCATGTCTCAGAAGATTTTGTGCTTCTGTAACTTCCAGCTTCCCCTGACAGGTCACCCCAACTTCTACCCATCAGACAATCAAAGGCTCCTTCCATCTCTTTTGTGCTAGGTTAGACATAAGAAACCAGATTTAAAACCAATTTCTTATCTAGATGGCAGCAATTTCATTGTTCTGCTTGGAAAACAGTCTGTTTATTGGCAAATTGTTTTTAACACTTTGCCAATTCAGAGGCAGACTTGCTGGTGCCAATCTTCTTTTTTTTCCTGCAGGTGAATAAGGTTTATAATAAGGTGAATAAGGCCTTACCACAAGCAAAATGCAGCACGTGCCAACTCTGAGAGTGAAACCAAGTTTGTGAGCTGTATATATACCTATTGGCAGTCAATATACAGAAAACTAAAGCAAAAATCCTAAGAGTAGATAGATATCTTCTATCATATTTGAATGCAGGGCAATTTTGCTTTAATCAGTTGTCGCTAGGGGAACTCCTTAGCAAAAAAAAACCCAAGACGCCTGCTTTCACTGCGTTTCTGATCATTTTCAGTAAGACCATAGCTGAAGTGACAGATGACTCAGTGGTGACATCTGGCCTAAAGGTCTTCAAGTGTAACAAGATGGGGAAGACGTGGTTTACAGGTTAGGCTTTTCCAGGGCTGCTGAGAGTGGTTCAGTAACGTCACTGGTTAGCTCCTACGGGATTCTATTCAGAACATAAATGTAATCTATAATTATAGGTTTACATTTGCATGTAGATTTAGATTCTTCAAGCTTTTCACTCACTTTTTAATTTAAATTTTAAATGTCCCCTGCTAACTCTGCAGGACTCAAACACAATTGCCATGGAGAATAAATTGTTTTCCGTGTCTCTCTAGTCATCCATCAGTGGTCTCAAGCACCTTTGAAAATCCTCTGGGAATCAACTGATTTTTGAACTGACTTTTGTCTTTCTGATTTCTGTCTTAAGTCAGTTAAGATTTAGATTTAGAGTCACCACAGCAGCTGGAGTATTTTAGCTTGAGAGAATAATGTATGATGCTGACACCCTGTTCCTATTATCCATAGTTGCTGAGGCATGGCTCCTTCTCTGCCCAGAGAAAAGAGCAGTTGTTGCTTCTACAGAAGGGTGCATTCCTGTCGTGGTTTGCTTTCCAGCCATAACCAAGGGCTTTGCTTGACTAAAGAGTCTCAGTAATTTTTAAAGTTATTATTCTTTCTAAGTCTACATCTTGTCTTTACTCGGATGACTGGTAGAGCATGACCACAGTATCATGAGCTGGTCCTGGACTTCTTATTTATCAATTGGCACCTAAACCAGACCTTCTGGAAACAGCCCATGGCCCTTTTGCAAACCACAGTCCTTGCCTGGCCCCATGTTATTTGAAATGGACAGGCCAGCTATTCTGCAGAAGTCTGCATAGAGCTTGGAGAGCCTCTGACCATGGTGACACAGCAGCAACCACAGCTCCGTCTGCATCAGCATGTCTCCTCGCATCATATGAGTCTGTGCATTTAGTCCCTGCCTCCTTCTTTCCTTTGCAAACCCTTTTTCTTAGAAGAAAATGAGAGAATTTAATCCTGAGAAAAATATGTCTTCTCACGATCACTTTTAATTCACATTTCTTAGTCAATGATCTAACAGTCTGAAGAATTGCTTTCTTTGACTAACGATGACATGAACAGTAAACATTAAAGACTTCTGTGTAAACCTAGTAGAGGAAGAACTTGCAAAAATGTACTACCAATTTGGCATATATATGCTTGTATGTAAAGGGCATAGGTGGATGTCACATGGCTCATGAGAAAACAAGATTTTATAAAAGCACTGATTGCATATCTGTTAACAAAGTCATGGAGGCCACTGGAAACCAGAACTGAAGTAGGTGGTAAGTTCAGCTAGACTATACAAGGCTCTGGTATTAGAGTTTTTATTTTCATTTTTTCTTTAAATAAGTTAAGAGGAATTTATATTTACCTGGCATCCACCTCCACATAAGCCCTCTCACAAGTGTTCCCTCCTTCTCAGTGACCCCTTGTTTGTGCTGTTCCACTTCCTGATTTCTTCAGCACCTAGAGCTGCTGTGGGGGTGTTGTTAAACCACATCTGAAAGGAAGCCAGTGAAATAGTGTACAGCCTGAAAAAAATGGAGCACAGCCAAAGTTAATGGTTTTAACCTGAAAAAAATGCTTTAAAGCATAGTTGGCAAGTAAAGAAGAGGAATTCTCAGGCTGAATTATGTTGCAGAGCTTTGACTCTTTTGTGTGGCACCTCTAGTCAGTCTACACAGGATTCAACTGACTTCACACTCAAAGCTAGGCTTTGTTCCTGCCTTTCCACAGACATAAAGCAGCTAGATCTGCCTCTGTTCTTGTTCTCCCTACACGGAACTGAAAAGATTTCAGAAACCTCCTGCCCAGATCCCCTCTGACATCTGCAGAGCAGAGGACTTTCTGGGGACTCTGCAGCCTTAACTGGCAGCTGCTGAATTTGGGCACCATGGCAGTCTTGAAGCTTCAACTTATTATAGTGGTGTAGTGCTCCTAAAGTCTGCTCAGGGGATGGAAAACTTGGTGGAAAACCAGTTAGTTTGTGAAACTGGTGAAATGAAGCTTGACACACAGTGAGACTCAAATGTCACAGGACATGCTTATAAGTCAGTCAGCAGAAGGGGGTTGAGCTGTGTAGCTGTTGTGTTCAGATGACCATTTGGACTGCAGACAGCTCGTTCCTTGCACAACCACCCCCAGTGCTGCTGCATGACAAATAACCCTTTTGTACCACACTCCTAACCCAGAATTCATTGTACTGGAGATGGAACTGAACTGACACTGAAGTTAGAAATGGGTAAAGCTAAAGGTAGCCAAAATATAGCTACCTTCAGAGCAGTATTTCATTTGTAATGACAGAAATTTTGGGCTTTGAATCATGTTTCTTTATAGACTGTGTTCTTGTTGTCTATGTCCACAGCATTTATATTAAGATGCAAATAAAAGGAGAAAAATGTATTTATATCTGAACAGATGGGACAAGAAAATATGCCTATTTGCAATAAACCTATATGCAATAATTTATCTGAAGAAACTGACTGACACTAACAGCATGTAGAGAATGGGTTTCTGAGCTAATGAACATTGTAAAAAATTTGAAAAAAATTGGTTATAGGAAAAATCTGGAGGTCATTTTCCTTAACATCCTTCTCCAATCAGAAGGTTCAAAGTTGGTCAGAACACAAATAATATCCCCTATTTATCTGACAGCATTTCATTTTTAAGGAGTCAAGAATTTTAGAAAGCATTCACATAAATAACTAAATCCTCTACAAAAAATGCCTAGGGAAGATTGGGTTGAAATGCTGTAACTTATCAGGTATACACATTTAGGATTATACACACTTATTAATGTGTAGAGAAACTTCAAAAGGTGATTTTAAAAGTATATAATTTGTTTCCTTCATAAACCACTCATCTCCCACCAGTGTGTGCCATCTTACTGTTCATCGTACCTGAAGTGCATCATGAGGTTATCTTTTTCTTTGAAATAAGAGGAAGTTAGCATTATGTAAAAGGGAAATTTTCTAAAAAAACTCTATGAAAAGCTTCTGGTTTGGTCTAACTCCAGACCATGGGGTTTTTTGGTGGAACTGAAGAGAAATGGGGAGTGAAAAAAATCTTTGAAGGCCAAAGCCTTCAAATGTAAGTCATTACACATGATTTTAGTACATCTAATCTACAAAAGAACATCAAGGGAACTTTTCCCTTTAACAGGGCAATCAAAACCAGTTAAACAGTGCTAATTGTCTCCACAGACTGCTTCCCCCTCCCTGTCCCGATTGTAATGCATTATCTAATTACAGGGTTCGTCTGTGAATTCTTATTTGGCATACAGACTGTCATTTCAGAGACAACACTTGGTAGTTTTGGCTTGCAGCAAAAATAGAAAACGCCCTTCCCCAATGTGAAAAACTCAGCTCACACTTGTCAATGGCAGAGAGGCCCAGGTGGCCCAAGCACCATCCCACAGCAAGTGGAAGGTACGTGGGCTTCACGGATTTCACCAAGTTATAATTTGAGCAACATAAGGAGGGTGACTGCTAGCGAAAAAAGCTCCAGAAGCATTTGAAAACGCTCAGGCTTCAATCAAAGAGAGCAAAGCTATACTGAGACATGCTCAATAGCCATAGAGTGGGAAGACTTATCTGAGCACCTTCTGCTCAGAAAAGGAAATCTGCTTGGATAATTCCTTAGTAAAGAAAAAATCTGGCCAGTGCCAGATCTTTCTGGCAAATATTGCAAATGCCAATCCTGAAATTGCGTGCTGTCACATTTTCCTTTCCCCCAAAGGGAAATACTGGACAGTTTCTCCTGAGTTACTGAGCAACTAACCAAAATGTCCAAATGTATGTTTTCTAGATATTGTTATTGAAAACACCCAGCTGGCACTCAAACAAGCTCACGCTCTCCCAGGTTGGGAGGCAAGGGCCCTGTGGGTTTGGAGGGCTGGGCAACCCCCAGCACTGCTAGCAGCTCTATGCCAAGATTGTGAAAATGGGGGAGGCCTGTCCTGTCTTGCTATCTGGCACAGGGGCCATAGTGGAGATATGAGTAACTTTGCCTTCCAAGTAAAAAATGATTGCTGGCAGTACACAGTGAACATGTCAAACTTGGAGGAATATATTAAAAAAAGGCCCATTGGTGGTTTTCTTTCTTTAAATGGTAGCCACTGAAAAGTTATGCAAACACTTCAGCTATGGTATATATAATCTGATATCTGGCAGATGTGTTTTCTCCCCTGCCCCCACTTTTGCTCTAAATGGGTCACTCCTACTAAATACACTTCTCTGGTTTTCTATCAACGAAACACTTCTGGCAGTCATAGACTAGGGCAAAGGGAGCTGCAAAAAGAAGCTGGTGAGGAGCATTAAGTCTCACATGAAATGTGAAAACAAGCCCAAACCAGAGACAATTATCTGAAGCATGCACCCAGGCAAATGTGGTTGGTTTTAATAAAACAGCTCCCTGATCCAAGACAGTGTAGTTAAGCAACTGGCCAAAGCAGTGTCAATACATTAAAATTGTTCCATTTTTTATCAATTTCTCATAAAAATGGAGATAGTTGTAATGAAAGACTGTTCAAGGAGCCTGTGCCACTTGCTGCGAAGAGTGGGGTCCTGGTCTGACCTATTTTAGGGCTTCATATTGCAGCTTTCCTTTTCTCCCTCTCATCTTTTGCTGTTTTTTTTCCCCACAGCTGCCAACACCTCCCTCTTTACCCAGCCTTAGGAAAAAGTTTGTGGGGCAAACTCATAGGTCATGTCTCAAGAAGTTACTCAGATTTCTCTCACAGCCTGATGAGGTATAAAGGACAAACAAAGAGACCACATTTCCCATGGAAGCCCTTGAAACACTTGATACAATACTCTGTGCATCTCCTGAGGAAATGAAACTGTGCTGACTGTATGCATTTTTTTTTATTACCCTTTGAGGGAAAAATAAAAGGCCTGATTAAAATAAAATATTAGGTTAAGCTTTTCAACATGTTCTTTTCTTCCTGTATTTCTATTCTGTGTGAATACTTACCTTCTGGTTCAAGAGTTTAACCCTCTCTAAATTATATTAATAATAAGTGTAGAAAACAGTAATGTGACATCAAATGTCTTATAGATATTCTTTAAAATAAAAAGGGAGAATACACTAAAAAATGGATACAGAGATACTCAGTAAATAAGATAAATATAGATTTTTCAGTCATGTATAACTTTTATAGGAATGACCTGCTGAGAGAAGACAGATCTTTAAATTATTTGAAAAATAAATGGAAATTTGAACAAAATATTTGCTTAGCCGGAGAAGAAAGATCAGTGAATAAAGAAATATATTAAGACAATGCTACAAAATGCTTTGAATACCATGGCTGAATACAGATACAAAAATTGAAAGCCATGGAATAATTTTCTGGTCTGAGCTGCTACATTTTCTGCTAGTTGAATTTCTGCTTGCCCACACACCCACTATTGAGGGCAAATGAAACTATCTTGGTTTACTCATGACGGGTACCTCTTTGATATTTTTATAGGCCTTACATTTTTCAAAGTTAATAATAATAATTTTTTTTCCTGTAGATTTCACACTATTCTCATTCTAGATCCATGATCAAGCTGAATTGTCAGCCAGACATAAGGAATTTGGACTAAAATCCCAATTAGCATTTTTCTATTGACATTGGATCCCTAGATGAAGATAACAACACAGATCTCCTTTGAGCTTTCTCCTTGGCTTTGGTCTACTTAAGAAGCTCATTGACCTTGTTCTTGGTCTAAAAGTCCGTGGCAGCTCCCTTTTGACCTGCCTGATGTCAGCACCCACTTCAGTCACCACAGCCTTGTCCCTAAACCAGGACTATTTTTGCTCCACTGTTTTGTGAAAATATAGTGGTTTTCTGATTCTTCCATGAAGCCTTTTTGAGATAACAGATCTGATGTGTGAGATGGGAACCTTAGGTCCCACGTAACACACCAGTTTGTGCTGTATTCCCTCTTTTGATTTTCCTTTTTCATCCTAGAAATGGACTTACATACCTACAGAGGCTTCATATCTAGCCTCTAGGCTTTGATATACTGAGGAATATAAAATATGCGGTACCCTTGTGGTTGAATGAATTATGGAAATAAATCCAACCCAACCAGCGCATGGTGACTTCAAATGAAATATTCCCGAAAGTAGTCCTGATGCTACACAGCATCTGCTGAATCAAAAAAGAAATGAGGGAAGGAAGCCATAATTTAAAATACTTACAGTAATAAAATATGTTCAGGATCAGATTCTTTCTTTTGAGAATGAATTAGACCTCACATTCCTTCCAGTGTTCTTCACTTACTCAGCTGTAACAAAGACATCTGGTCAAGGGCTGCAGCACTAGTGATATTCACCCCACAAAAGAAAATCCATGCATAATTCCATTAGCTATGCTGGGGAAAAGCTACTTTCTCAGTGTTCACTGACAATGAACAACTGGGTGATAAACTGCCATAATGAAATTTAACGGTAAAAAAGAGCCTTTCGCATTATGCATACAGGAAAAAACAGCCCTAGCCTTACATTCATATGGATAGACTCTCAAGAAGAAACCTAGGAGGATTGAAATCACAGAAGAAAATTCTTCACTAGCAAAGGCTCCATACAAAGAAAGTTAATGTAAGTATTTGTTAAAATGTATAAAAAGCAAAAGAGAAAGCATCACATGACACTATGGAAAAAAGAAACATACCTGCTCAAGGAATACTGCATCCAGTATCCATTATCCCTGCTCAGAAAAGAAAATGTATTTAAAAAGTGTGTTGGGGAAGATACAGGAGTACCAAGTGTCTTTGGTGTAAAGAGAATGATCATTGACAGGACTCTCACATGGAAGGCAGTCAATAGCAAAGTGATGCGCTGGGCTTCAAAATCCCCACCCAACCTGAACCGTGGTCTGAATCCAGCAGGGTGTCTGCCTGTGAGTGGTTTGTGTGCTCCACAGGATGATGTGGAAATCTGGGGGTGCTGCATGCAAGCAGCTGTCATGCGCAGCCAAGATAGCCAAATAGGGAAGAATTCAAACACCCTCTGAAAGGGTTCAATGTCAGGAGTGAAACTTGGAGAGGAGGGAAAGTTTAAAAAGATGCCACCTGGTCTGGGCAACGGCTGGTAGGCAGCTCCTGGTACAGGGAGCACTCCTGCATCACACCAGTTACAGCAGATTGCTGGTGGTGAAAGGTGCTTCACTGGGTGGGAGAGCTGTGCTCACTTTTGGTTGGGGTGGGAAGAGAAGGACCAGACCCCCTTCTAGCCCACCTCCACAGAGGGCTGAGAAGCAACCCAGTGCAGATCGTCTGCCCTACATGTGCTCTCACCTTTGTATATCACTGCTGGTGCCAAGCTTTCTCCTCCATTCCCATGCCGTGCAGCAAGGGCAAGTCAGCATTCTGTCAGGGTTTGGAGGCTTATCAGAAATGCATCAGAAGATACACAGCCTCTGGAAAGTAGTCTGGAGCTCCCACAAGATAAGATTTATTGTGTTCCATTCTTCCAGCTGGGCTGGAGTAGCTGTATGGACATTTTTTTCTTTCTCTCTCCCTTTTGACATCTGACAGTTTGACTTCTGCCTGGAGCCTGGGAGCCTAGAGGTTGGTAAAAAGTAATCAAGAAGTAATTACTCTTTCAGAAATAATTCAGTTCAGGTTTGGATACAATTTTAGATGGAGGCTTGAGGGCAGTGGAGAATTTTTATTGTGTTGGAGTATTCTGGCTTTGCCTTTGGCAGCATACATGAGGTTGTGTTTCAGCTTGCTCATTAGGGCAGAAATAAGCTGGCTCTCAGGAGCACATAGGAACTTGTGTTTGAAACATAGTTACTAAAAAATCACTGTTCATTAACCTTCCTCTGCTCTCTTTTTTAAAAAGAGAGCAATTTGGAGTTTCCAAGCCCCTGCTACTTGCCATGAACCCTTCATTTTTAGGGAAAGCATTTCCCTCTTTTATATTCATGTTTCATCAAAAAGTTTTTTTCTTCTGCAGAAATGGTGAACTGGGGTCAGTGGTGATGCTCATACAGTCAAAACAGGGCCTGGCTATTGCACCACACACTCCTAATACCAACCAGGATGCACCATTTCTTTTCCCCCAGGCAGCAGCAGCTGGCTGGCCCCCAGCCCAGTGCCAGAAGCAGACACAAATTCTTCGGAGGATGAGTGTATTCTATAACAATTTGTTCTCTAATAGTGGAAAAATGACTGCTTCGCCCTCACTTCATGGACCACCCACTTCTCCCCATCCATGGTGAAGGTCTCTGCTGCCCCAGGGATGCTCCTGGTGGCCCACACTAGGTAGGGCCTGTGGAAATAGACCTCAGGTAAGGACTGCACCCTGGGTCTCCTGCACGGTGTGCTGGCATCCTTGCCAGCTCCCAGATGCAGTCTGCACTACCAGGAGGCTGGGTTGCAGAGAAACATGGAGCTGCAGAGACAGTTTGGAGAGTAGCTAAATCACAATTCAGATCCTACTTTGTCCTTCACTCCAGAGTGAGAATAAATCCACAGTTCAATCCTCAGTGAGCCCAGAGAAGGAAGCTAAAGTAAACCAGATGTGTGATTTCCTGAGCCTCTGGTATAAACCTCACAAATGAAGGGATTGCTCCTGGAGGTAGCTATTATAGTTATACTATTGTTGAGAACAATTATGTGTAATCATCTTGATACAGCCTAAATTCTGTTGCACCACACAAAGCACCATGTAATGCAACCATGTGGAAGCTGCATTAGAGTAGTGAATGGGAGCAGAGCAGGAAGGAATAGTTTGGCCATCAAGCCCATCTGAGCATGGCTCTGTAAACCATGCCATGAACAAGCTGATCCAGCCGACCACCAGCTTTCTTGTCAGGGCCTTGTCATAATGCCAGTGCATACCACCTTTAGCAGGACAGCTACTGGTAGGAGAGCTTTCCTCATGGAGACACCAATGGCCAAGTTAATGGCATGTTGTACCAGGTACTCTGAAGGCAATGCAAGTTTTTCAGCCTGTTTTTACTTCTTAGTAAGGCTGTTAAGTTGGCAGCCAGAGCTTCAGACTGGCCTTTCACCAGTTCCAGCAGGACTCTGACATCATAGATGTGCTTTAAGGGGCGGTGTTTTCTCAGGCAGCTGCCCTCCAAGTCCTACAGCCATTCATTTGTGAAACAGCTCAAGCACTACCTTTTCCTCCATTTTATGGGCCTGAAGCAGAGGAATCTAGCTGCAAACCAGCAGAGCAGGCTAGAATATGCTAGATTTTAAGCATATGGCAAGCACCAGTGAAATTGACTAGGGTACTCCCATTGTCCCTTTTAGAGATATATATGGGGCCTTGTATCCTAGCATCTACCAGAGTCCTTGACCTGGCATTCCAGAGAGGCTCCAGATCCAGCCCATTCCAGTGGGTGCTTGCAGACTGCATGCCCAAGCAGGAGCTGTGTGCCTAAGGCCCATTAAACGGTACTGAAATCAGCATTGCTCCCTCACTCCCACCTCACTTTGAAGGAGGAGCTGGGAACATCACAGGCCTCAGGATGTACATGATGATTATCTCCAAATGCCTCTGCCTTTCCCCTTCACTTTCCTTTACACTCTGTTATTGTAGGGGGCTCTCAGCCCCCAGCCAAATCTGAATTAATAGGAAAAAACTAGTACCACAGCCCAGACTTTTATCAGAGGAGAAGCAGACGGCCCTTTTTCTGGAATCTGACATAGATATACTTCCTTCTCCTGCCACTGCCAACCATGCCAACCTGAGGAGGGACAGTTCCTGGGGACAGCTCACTGCATGTGTGCCATCTGGAATGCAGACACTCCCTGGAACCCCAGACAACCCAACTTCCAAGTGTAGCTGGGACCTCCCTTCTACTTTCCTTTCTGGCCCATAGATTTCAGCTGGTAGATTGTCTTAGTTTAGAAGACAGGTATCGCTAAGGACAAACAGGACTCTCCTTTGAAATGAAGCCTCTATCCGAATTGTTCTAATTTTAGAATTAAGGGGCTCTCAGACAAAGTTGTGAGGATATGGATAACAGTTCTTTACTTATGTTTAACAAGGCAAAAACAGAACAACAATAATTATGATATGAACAACAGACAGAACCCGGGAAACAGTCACAGTGTTTTTCTGCCGCTTGCACNGAAAATTCTACAAGAGAACTCAACCCCCAACATAGATGCAATCCTACAGGTTTGGCTTTCATGTTGTTTACATGCAGCCAGCTTGTAGTGCATTGCAATCCAACATGCAATCATTTAATGGCTAACCCCAGGATGCTCAGTGTGCCAAGAAGCTCCAGGGCAAAACAGCTGGCATGTTCCTGTGTGTCTTGCTCCCCGTGTTTCACCGGGCCACACTTGCAGACCTTCATTCTGCTGCTGTGTACCTGTATCCACCTAGACAGCTTTAAGTCTTTCCTCAGGCTAAACCTATGTGTCTCAGTTTTGAAGACAGGTATCTGCTAAGGACAAACAGGATC
>VXBS01006413.1:176-38664 GCA_013400255.1 Sitta europaea
GGTGGTTACTGTGTGTGGCGGTGGTTATTGTGTGCAGAGGTGGTGACTGTGTGCGGCTGTGGTTACTGTGTGCAGTGGTGGTTACTGTGTGCGGAGGTGGTTACTGTGTGCAGAGGTGGTTACTGTCTGCAGCGGTGGTTACTGTGTGCAGGAACACTGCCAGCTGCAGCCGGGAGAGGGGCAGCGGGAAAACCCTGAACCGGGATCGCCTGGCACATGATCTCGGGGGTGTAAAACTACAGGCAGATTGGAATGGAAGCAAGCTTTGAGATGCCAAGCCTTAGTCACTGAGTGTTGGAGAGGTGCAACGGGAAAACCTCATAACTAGGATTGCCTGGCAAAAGATCTTGAGGATATAAAACTATAGGCAAGATTGGAATGAAAGCAAGCTTTGAGATACCAAGACTTAGTTATTGAGTGTTGGGGAGGAAGGAACAGGAAAACCCCAGAACTAGGATTGCCTGGCAAAAGATCTTGAGGATATAAAACTATAGGCAAGATTGGAATGAAAGCAAGCTTTGAGATGCCAAGCCTAAATTACTGAGTGTTGGAGAGGATGGAACAGGAAAACCCCAGAACTAGG
This sequence comes from Sitta europaea, assembly GCA_013400255.1. Lineage (NCBI taxonomy): Eukaryota > Metazoa > Chordata > Aves > Passeriformes > Sittidae > Sitta > Sitta europaea. The sequence goes on from VXBS01006413.1 coordinate 760, forward strand.
ATTGCCTGGTAAAAGATCTTGAGGATATAGAAACTATAGGCAAGATTGGAATAGAAGCAGTCCATGCTGCTGCTCCCTCTGCTTTGGACAGACAAGCTCAAATGTCACTAAAGCTGAGCTCCTTCTCTGTCTAAAAAATTCATGGTTGTCAGGTCCATGTCCTGGTACTGGTACCAAAGGGATCCGAGGCAAACTCAGTCGTGTTCTCCTAGCACATGTTGGTAGTGAGATTTTGAGAGTGGCAGGAGAATATGTGGAATACAGAGGGAACACACAGCACACACAGGTGTCAGAAGTACAAAGAAGAACTAAGTTTATTGAAACTTCAGCTTTTTATAATTTCTAGGACACTGACCAGGGATTGGGTAATGAAGTATCCATCTCTCCAATCCCACTGGTCAAATGAGAAGCCTCTCAAGTGATCTCTTTAACAAAAGAATGTAAGCTATTCATGTTTACCTTACAATTTGTGAGAACCTGACTCCATTCTACAGAAACAAATCAGAAGGCTTATTTTCAAGGATGACAAATGTATCATTTGTTTGCCTCATGATCTGAGGCAAACTCAAGTTGTGTTCTCCTAGCACATGTTGGTAGTAAGATTCTGAGAGTGGCAGGAGAATGTATCACTTATCTAGTAGTGATAGCCTGTGCCAGTCTGGAATCAAAATGTGGAAATTGAATTTGGACTTTCACAAAAAATCCCCAGCTAAGTTGTAGGTCATAGCACTGAAAAAATAACAGCCCTGTTCATTTATGATAAGTATATAAAGGTGAGAGAATTCATCAGTTCTTGTATAAAGAAATTGTATCATTTTTCTGCTCCACACTGCTTTACCTTTCACCAAGAGAGGAAAAAAACAGAACTCTGGAATGGAAAGAACTCCTTCTAATTTAAATAGCTGAAAGTGCTTTGAAGTTTGGTGTGGGTTTGGCCTCTTTATGATGCTTTTGTAGTTATGTAGTTATGACACAAAATGGTTTTATTTGTAGATAATTAATGTTCATTTTAACCTCTGTCTGTAAAGTCTTCCCAAACAAAACTTGTAAGCAGACATCCCCTCTACATAAAAAGAGTGTGGTACAAGTTCTGACAATTCAGATTGTTCACTATCACCCTGATAGTATTTTTAGTATGAACTGTGGGATTTAAGAGTAAGTAAATTCCTATTCTTTACTGCTTTTGGCTGCAGGTCCCTTGTCTTAGTGTTGGCTTTCATAATTATGGTATCTTTTCATTATTAAGGACAACTAAATGAGCAGGTGTCCAGATTGTAATCACTTCTCACCTGAGCTGATAAAACCATCAGCAATTTTGGAGCTAATTGCTCCCAGGGCCTGTTATCAATCTGCTCAACCCTTCAATCCCTTTACTTGCTATTAGAACCACAGAACAGTTTCCTGAATGCAGTACTTATCTTGCCTGTGCCTAATTAACAGCTGTTCTGCATGTGATCTCATGACAGCCAAAGTGATTTGTCAGTGGAGAATTCAGTTTGTTATGTATTTGTAGCCTGTAAGCCATTAATTTGTCATTTTGTGGAGGTTTCCTTGGAGCTTTCTTCTGTTCATCATCTATAGGTGTAAATCCACCACTTAATGTTAATTCTTTTAGTTTTCTCTGGTGTAAGTGTTGAACAGAAAAGTTTTTTACCTCGTGCACAGCTGCCTTTGAGCCAGCTTTGTTGGAAGTCCTCAGCCATCTAACCCAGTGTGGATTGTTAAACAGGTTGTAATTACTATGTTGCACCTTGGCCAGAAAACTTGCTTCCCGGTGGTGGTGTGGGTATTTTGAAATTACCTGAATAAGATGAATGTAGTCTGAGGTTCCTGGGCCTGAAGTTTGAGTTTCTGGACTCAGTTTCTTCATGAAGGTTTGGTTCAGGAAGACCTGGTTCTCACAGGCTTGACATAAACATCACAAGTGTAACAACAGTGATGTTTTGAACTCCTCTCTGTGGGATGGACTTCTCTGTGTCTGGGCCAGTGGGATGAAGAGTTCTGGCACTCTTCTGCCCAGTGACATGGCCTGCTCTAGGAGATAGACAAAGGGGGTCAGGTTTGGAATAAAGAGTGGAGTCAGATGAAGTTTTCATAAACGAGGTTCGTGTCATTTGTTCATCACCCACAGCGACATCTGGAGTCTGGAAACTCAGAAACTTCAGGCCCAGGAACCTCAGAGTACATATGGACAGGTCTGAGATCTCTTGATGCGTGTCATAACCGAAAAGCCAAGAAATACCGTTTGTGTTTTTCCTCATTGGAAATGCTCTGTACTGTCCCTGTCCCACTGTTTCCAGTAACTCCTCCCTCTGTTGTATGTCTTACAGCAGACCACCGTGGTTTGACCTTCCTCCACCCCCTTACAGCTCGGAGGGTGCTGCCCCCGGTGAGCCAGCCCTCCCTCCGTACGAGCCCCCCGGGGCACACAGCCCTGCGCACACACCTGGCACACCTGGCACCTGGGCCAGAGCACAGGGCACCACGGCTGAGCACAGGACTCTTCTGGAGAGGACAGCAGCTCACAGGGAGCCTCTGGTCAGCCACACTGCTGAGACAGAAGGGTAGCTGCCCCAGGAGGTGTTCACTGTGTGTGGGTAAGGGCTGTCGGGGGACACGTGCCTGAATGGTGACTTGCTCTGAATTCACACTGAGTTAATGTTTGAATTCAGCATTTTGGGCTCACCAAAGGCAGAGCAAGGAGAGCTAAACTTAAAGTTTATCATCAAAGTTTAGATGATCCTAACATCAGCTCTCCTCAGTATTTCTGCGAGCAAGTTCTGGTTCAGACAAGTAAGAGAAACATCAGTGCTTTGTCAGAAGAACTGATTGATGTATTTATTGGACTGCTTACTGTATATGAATGTATATATGTGTGTGTATAATATTTACAGAAGTTGAACATGAGGACTCTGCCAGAAAGACTCTTGTTTTCAGACTGCCTTCCATCCTGTCGACGTGGGAGCTGTTTCTTCTTATTGTCTGGTGCCAACTGGTGGTCACTGGAGCACATGAGAGGCAATCATTCTGCTTGGAGGGCTGGTACCCAGTGCCAGCCACCTGGCAGTGCCCAAATTGCAGGAAATCTGCTTGACCCATCTCAGTGTGGCCTGTGAAGGAGGTTTAAGCTTGTGAGGATGCAACAGCTCTAACTAAGCAAGGGTTTTTTTCCCCAGATGCCAGTATCTTGGCCAAATTTGCCTGGGTTGTCTCAGCAACACCACAAAGGTTGGCTTGTCTGTCAAATGTCAAGGCTGAGTACAGATGCACTGAAGCTTCTCAGAACAACAGAGCAAGACTTCTTTTCCTGTTTGGCATAACATTACTCCCTGTGTTCCCTCTTAAAAAAACCCCACAACAAAACAAGCCACAAAATTGTTCCAGCAAAATCTTCAACACCAAAACTGATGTGAGGCAAACAGCCAGCACAGAAAGTTTTAATGTCAATGAGTAGTTTGCTGTATTTGTAAAATACCTGAAAGCAGGTCATGCAGTGAAAGGTGTTGGGCTTGGCATCCCATCTACAGCATGTATATGTACCTGCATGGATACACATGTGAAATACTGTGTGTATCACTTGGGTTTAGTTCTGCTAGCCCACAAAAACTCCAAACTGTCACTTTTGGTTCTGATAAGCTCATTGGTTTCCACAGAGTTTGCAGTATTCACATTGATTTGGTTAAAATTCGAACTTCTGCAGAAAACCAGAATTATTTATGTCTGTTCTGACCTAACTCTTGTAATGGTCTCCTGTCAGATGTTTCAGTGCACCTTGTTGAATCACCATGTGAAAACACCTCTGAGGTGAAGGTATTTAGGGTGGCAAGAGGGAAGAAGCTGTGAATTTAAATGCCACTGCAGTGCCATACTTGTGCTCAGTGTACAGGGAACAGTGCAGTGTGTTCTTGTCTGGGGGGAAATTTGCTTTGAAAAGTTATTTATATTTGTCTGTCCCACATTTCCCACTCTTTCTATGCAAAAGAACAGTGTCATTAAACAGACCTTGCTGTTTGAAGGAAGTGAAGCAAGCTGACTACCCATGTCTTCTGCTTTCTTCCTCCCCTTCTTTGTAGATATTCTTTTGCCCAAATGTTACACGCTCAGAACCCAAGAATTTGGAGTGTAAGTTCAGTCTCAGTTCCCATAAACACACCTGAATTTTTAGGGAGGGGGTTAGGGTGTTCTTGTGTTTTGGGTTGGGTTTTTTTCCATTTCCAGCTCTGGAGTCTGTTGCCACGATGTGCAAGAGGCAGGGACCAGCTGGATTTACAAGCACAGGACTGAGGACCTGGTGGGGAGTCCTGGTGAGCTCTGATGCTGGTGGGCTGGGCTGGCTTTGGGAGCAGATTAAGGGCAGCTTTCATTTCAGGCTTAGGCAGCCTGTGGTGAAGAGCATTGCTGAAGATGCTCCTGGGTCCTTGCACGGTGGTGTACAAGAGTGGGTCAGATTCCATCCTTGCTGAGAACTGGAGCAGTGTAATTATGCTGTCCTGCACTAAGCAGGATTTACTTCATTACTGACTGGCCAAGGTCACAGGCAGACTGTTGTCATTGCACAAAGCAGACAGCTGTTCTTTATGTTACAGGTAGATCAGACTCAGGCACATGAGTGAGTTAAATACAGGTGGGTGCAGGGATCTCTCCTGTCATCACCTGCTGTCCCTCTTGCCTTTCATTAGGGTTCTGCTTGGCCTTTGTAGGAGAGAGGAGAGTTATGTTATATCAGAGTTAACCTTAATGGTTTTCTGTTGCAGTTTAGAAACTTTATATTGGTCTTGAAAACACACCATTGAGGAGTTTGCAGTAGTTTCATTGTAATTAGGTATCTTTTTAATTTTAAAGTTGCCTAAGGCTGTATTAGTGAAACTAAATCTTTGAGTCCAGTATCCCTCAAACAAGCCTTCCACAGGGATTGCATTTCACCTTGTGTTTTCTAAGACACAGCCCAATTCCTGTGTGCCTCTGGCATCTGAAAAACATCGTCTTGCATTGCTAAGTAGGAAAAGAGTGAATATAGCCTGTGTCTTCTGTGTCAGTCACTGTCACATATGTACATATATATATATTAAAAAAGATACTCTTTGAGGATGTATATATTCATGTAACTTTTGCATTAAGATAATCAATTTGGACTTTAAAAAAAAAAGAAAAAAAAAGAAGAAAAGCAAAAAACATTCTTAATGGTGTGATGTTTTCCCTTCCAGCTAAGGGTGTATTTATCTTTGTATAGGAATCTTCTAGTTTTTGAGAACACAAAAGGAGATTGTGCCTTTCTGTTTGAATGTTGATTGGAAAAGCTGTTACCTGCATTTCTGGGTGTTGTTATGTATCACTGTCTAGAGATCCAAAAAGAGCAACAAGTCTTGTCTTCCTGTAAACTGCAATTTATGGGGACCACTGAACTCTAAGGACTGCAGCAGTTCAGTACCTTGTTCCAAAAAGGGATGCTAAAACTGGGGGGGCCTTGGCTTGCTCCAGTTTCCTGGTTTGTAGAACAGGTTTGCTAGGCTGGGTTCTTTGGAAATTGCTGTAGTATCACACAGAAGTTGTTTCTGATGTGTCACTTCTGGAGTGTTATACAGCACTACGCTGCATTATTCAGTGGAATCTTAGGGAAATGTGCTGATGAAATTAAATGTTTCATTGAAAATCCTGCAGCTTGTAAGGCTGAAATTAAATGTTCATCCAATACCATGTGGTAGGGTTTCTTTTTGGTAGCAGGTAAAATTGGAATCCATCATCCTATCATATGCAATTGTTCTTAACCTTTTAGTTTGGTGTTGGTCATCCAAGAGCTTTCCTTTCTACTTAATATTTAAACAAATGGGTGTTATTTCAAAGATTCTTTCTTACAAAAGCAAAATCAATTGAAGTTCTCTTCAGGAGCCAAATTCTGTTTCCACATCTGTCCTGAATGGTGACCACTGTATTAAGTAGTTCTCAGTGCAGCTATTAATCTATTTGAACAAAAGAGTTGGAAGAAATTTACTTGAAGTAAATGAAGGTGTGTTGGAAAGGTCATTTTAAAGTAAACAAATAAATAAAATTCAGAGTTTCAAGTGCCTGTAACCTCTGCTGAAATCCAAGTGCTGTGTATTTAAAAGGAAGCCATTAGTGATTTTTGATAGGAATCTCAAGTTCCTTGTAAGGCAAACTACCACTTACCTCTGGTACTGGGAATGGAAAACTGGCACTAATGCTTTTAAGAGAGCCTGTGAGTAATTTTCTTGGCTCTTGTCTGCAGTGACATACTCAGAAACACTGACTGCATTGCAATTTTTAAGTAACTCTGCATTCCTTCTTCCTCTACTTTGAAGCCAAATCAGTTTTATTTACACCACTTCACTTTGATACAGCTATTAGGGCCCTTGTGATAGATTTAGAAACTGAGTGGAGGAAAGAGATGATTCTCACTTTAATTGATGCTGCAGCTTGTTAATCTTGTGCTCTTTACACAAGACATCTTAGCAAAGACAAATGGTTTTAGTAGATAAGGAAAACTATTAATGATGAAAAGGATGGAGGGACAATGATTCTGCTTTTTAATGAATATTTAAAATTGTATAAATGAAGAAAAAAATTAATGCTGTATTTTTATTGTGGTGATCAAATGACAAGTACTGTTTTTAACTGTTGCTTATTGGAAGCTACTTTGCATATAATGCCTGGAGCTCAAATGGTGAGACAAGGGCTGTTCTCACAGTTCTTACTAGATCTGCAATATTTTTTTATTAACACAAGGTTATATTACACCCATGGACTAAAATATGGACTGCAGGAAGAATTTCAGTACTGTGCTGGATTCTGCCTGAATGTATCCCAGTACAGGATTGTGGCCTTTATTTGTCATTTGTCTTTTTTTTTTTTTTCTTTTTCTTTCTGATTTGAGGGGTTTTGTCAACTTGAAATGGAGAAGTTAAATGCTTTAAGGGAGGTTGTATGTTGCAAGCCAACCTTTTCTTAAACTTTTGTAAACTGGAAATCTTCAAAAATGTATTCTGTATTCCTGAATAAAATTGGTGTTTTAATACTGTTCACAAGTGAGTGTGTCCCCTGTCTCATAAAGTCTCAATTGTTCTGGGTTTATAGCCTCCTACATGAGGCTTCTTACAACTTCTTTTGCATTTTGCCAACTCTTTGTGGGTTTTAAATATATATTTTTAAACAAAGTGGTATTGGAAACTCATACATAACTATGTGTATCAAAATCTACTGATCCATATATCTCCATTGAAAGATGTTGGGCTTGGCATGCCAGCTACAGCATGGATGTGTACCTGGATGGATACACATGTGAAATACTGTGTGTATCACTTGGGTTTAGTTCTGCTAGCCCACAAAAACTCCAAACTGTCACTTTTGGTTTTGATAAACTCATTGGTTTTCACAGAGTTTGCATTATTTGTGTTGATTTGGTTAAAATTCTAACATACCATCCATTCTATATCTATATTCTATATATGTATCTGTTATATGATACATACATATCATAAAATTCTAACATTCATACAATGAAAATTGCTTAATCTCATGAGTTCTCATTTTGCTGGCCTGTTTGTGTTGTCAGAGACATCTGGACCAGTTTTCTTGTCTGCTTTGTTGTGCAGCTCTGAAGGTTGGTGCTGTGCTGGCTGCTGTGTTTGGATTCACCAGCAGAGCTCAGGGGCTGCCAGCATCCCCTCTGTGTGCCCCTGCCTGCCTGCCCCTGGCCCACCACGTTCCCAGCACAGTGTCCCTGCTTTCTGCAGGTCACTGGTCCTCGTGCTGGCTGTGTGAGCCACAGCCCATGCAGATGCTGTGCTCCTGAGCAGGACTCTGCCCCTGGCAGATGCAGGCACCAGCAGCATCAGGGGAACCACCCAGCCCTCAAAGTGCAGACCCACTCCTTGTGAAAGTCCTGTGTGGGAGCAGTTTACCTGTCATGAACGGTAGGGACAGAACTCAAATGAGTTCTCTATAGTTAAGTTTTGAAGTTTATTATCTAGGGTGTGGGTGAAAGAGCCCAGCTCAGAGGTAGCTCAGAGCAGGCTGGAGAACGAAGAGAGTAAGAGAGTGAAGAGCATGAGAGCATAAGAGCATAAGAGTATAACAGAGGAGAATGAAGAGAGTAAAGAGATGAGAGCAAGTTGAGAAGAGCAGCGTAAGAGAGTGAGTAAGAGCCAGAGCAAGAGAGTAGTGTAAGAGTGCAGGAGAGCAAGAGCCAGAGTAAGAGACCAAGAGACAAGAGAGCAAGAATACAAGAGGCCAGAGAGTAAGCTCTCCTTTTACAGTGACTGATATCTCTTTCTATGTTGAATATTCTACTTTTACAGTAACCAATCTAGTAACAGATACAAATTTTGTACATTTACACACATCCTATAGGAATGGCTCCATTCCCATGTTTTACCACATTCTAATCTCTAAATCTCATCAGGGACATTTCTTGCCAGGCCAGGGAAGAAGGGTCTGTTCTGGCTCTGGTGTGTCTGCTTGGAAATCCCATTCCTAACAAAGAAAGAAAGACCCTTGGTCAGCCAAAGCTGTTCTAGAAACATTCAAACAAACACTGCTTTCATTTCAATGTCTCTTCTAGTTTCAGCATTCTTAGCATCTTTGGCTAAATAGTCATATTTATAGGACTTTCTTGTTTCTTCCTCTCCAACAGTCCTGTCCCTCACAGGCTTGCTGTAAGAAGTACCCTGATGTGATAAAGTCATATTGCCAGACTAAGGAGAGCTAATTCAAACGTTATGTCTAAATAATTCAATCCCTTTAAGTATACAGAATTTGACATATTCAACTTTTATGATTCTTCTCCATTTGCTGCCTTCACAAAGGCATGCCAGTTTTATTGTTATCCTCATTAATTAAATCACGTGCCCTGACTCAGATTCTCAGATGGAGATCTTTGGTGCTGGCAAAGTGCCCCAAAGTAGCTGTGGATCCAGGATTCACACCAGCAGCACAAGAGAGACAGAGCTGGTGAGGCTGCCACAGTGGCCTCTCTGCAGGGGAGGGAACACTGGGGTCTCAGGGCTGGCTCAGTCACATCCCAGAAAGAGCTGTGCTCGAGAAATGTTGATAATAAATACTGTTCTCTCCAGCTAAACTCCCTAATTAATCTTTTTTATTCTCTCTGCTTTGATTTCTTTAAAGATCCCAATTTTTGCACCTTAAAAATTAAATAGGCAGCAGTGATTTTTGAGTGCAACATCTTTTCTTGCTGGTTTGCAAGCAGTCTGTTAATCAGTCAGCCTCAGTTATCTGTTGGAAAGAGAACTAAGCAGCATTCCACTGGGGAGCTGTAGTCCAAAATGATGTGCTGTTATTAATTGAAGCAAAGACATCTTCATGTGGAAATTCACAGCCCCTCTTTGCTTTTCAAAACAAAGTTGAGGGTATGCATATTGCATAAAGCACTTTGGAAAAGTACTGGATGGATCTCTCTAGGAAATTAACTTCTCTGTTTATCTGCCAAACATTCTGTGAATAGATAAATTAAATCATGATTCTCTACTCCCCCAAAATCCCAATAATGTTCCTTACAGCCTTATTGTGGGAACCACTGGAGAAGAAGAGCATTAGAAGAGCTGACCCACAGCATTTCTGCAGGAATGGGGACAAAGTGTTTCAGTAGGGGCAGTTGCTTTGATGCTGGATCCTGTGCAGAAGACCCCCATTCTCTGGGAATTGATTTGGGTCCATCACTTCCTTTATGAGCCACTGTACAGGTGGCTTTTCCTTTTTTTGTTCTAGTCTCTTCTTGCTGATCAACTGATAGGCTGACTCCTATCAGTTACCCTGAGGTGAAACCTTTCATCTCTCATTATTTGGGACCACAGCCTGTAACTCCTTCAGATTTAAACTACTGTCATTTTTCAGCACCATAGTACAATAACCTTCACCTGTGTAGGAGCAATGGGAGTCACAGCTCAGCTTCACCCAAACCTCTCACTCTCCAGGAGAGCCCTGGCAGCATCAATTGGACTGAATGAATCTGAGTCTCTTACATTTATTTGGAACACCTGCTGTTTCCTTGACAGATGTGAGTCCTGTTGTGATGAACAAGTACAATGTTGTGTTTGACAGAGTAGATTTTTCTTCTCATTTGTTTGTGACAGAGTTATTTCAGAAAATGCTCCAAATGCTCCTCACCCAATGCTGCATCCAAAGCAGCTCTATATCACAAGGTGTGGGGTAAGGGGAGGACAGCAAGGTTGGCTGTTTAATGTATATTTATGTATATAGCTGCATGGAGATTTCTTATGGGTTCCAGCTCTTGTACCTGAATAAGAAATATTTAGGTGCTCACAGTAAGTGAATTTGCAGACTAAGGAAGTGTGGTTGATACTTGGCTGCTCTTTTGTTAATTACTGTTTACTCAAATATGATCCACAGTCAAGAGCAAAAATTCTCCATGCATCTGTTGCTGTATTTATTGTTCTCCCTTGGCAATCTGTGCAGAGCAGAGGAGTTAGCAGAACCAATGAATTACCCAAAGTGGATTTGGAGAGTGCTTTGCTTCAGAAATAAAGGAGCTGGCTTACACATACTCTTGCAAGGTGTCATGTTAGCTATGCTGGTTAAGACATGAATTACATAAAATAAAATCATACCTGAGCTTCTGCAGGTTAAAATAAAAAAGGCAGCAAACCTTTGGATCTGGGAGATGCAGCAGCTCTTCATCAGCAAGGCCAGTCTGGGAGCTGGCTGCAGGTCAGGGTTAGAAATTCCTGCACTGTGTTCCTGAGTGCAGCACTCAGGAGAAGCCAATGGTTGTTTCAGGTTTGGTAGAATGAGTTAGACTGTCAAGTATCTGATACCTGAAATATGTGAAAGATTTTCTTCTTCCTTCTAGGCCAAGTGTCAGCTTCCTTCAGGAAGCTACATGGAAATTGTTTGGCTGCTTTGTTTATGTCATGTTTCTCAAGCAGCTAGCCACCCTCTCTCCCTTTTTATCCATTGCAGGGATGGGAGGAAGATTTTTTTAAGTAGGAACACCTGAGACAGGGAGAGACCTCAAAATGAGTTTCAGGAATAACAGAACCTGCATCTTCCAAGATCTAGCTTCCTGACCTCTGGACAGTGTTGTCCTATCTTATGTATTTGAAGTCTTTTAAATCTATTCCATTTAACAGAAGTTTTTTTGCAGATTTATAAAGAAGGAAAAAAAAAAGGTAAGTCTGGACATGCAGGTAACTGTTATAAGTTCTTTTGTGAAAAATTCTTGTAGTGATCAAAAAAACATGAACAAATGTTTAAATTCCCTTTTTCTTCTATCTTCTAGGTGTTTGTTAGCCCATTGAAACAGTTACTCTTCACATGGAGGAGGATTTTGCTCTGGAATAAGATTGCAGGCTGGGTCCTAACCTAGAGTAGGAATTTCTGTAGGTTTCCCCAAGGGAAGATTGTAGCTTAACAAATATGTGGGCTCCAGAAGGGAGCTGGGGGAGTGTGCTGGAATTGGGCTGCTGTAAATAATGCTGGTTTAAGGATGCACACTGGAATTACAGCGTGTGGAGGGGAGGGCCACAGGTACTACAGGCCCTGAAGGAACACTTTGTCAGGTAGCTGGCACCAAGATTTTCTGCTTTATGGAACTGGGGAAAGGAGGGGGAGGAGGTGGGAGGGAGAAATGTCATTTTGACCCTGAGTTTATAGGTAGCCCAAAGAGATACAAGGAACTACAGAGAGAAGAGTGTGACCTGGCTGCCTTTCATGCTGGCACTTGAAAAATTAGCTCAAGATAGTGCTTTGAAGGGTAATATTATTAAAAAAAAATAAAAGAAGTCCTCACTTTCTTTTCCTGATACTGGTATCAAGAATGAGATGGCTAACGTGGGCGAGAGAATGATTCAAAACGATTTTTGGCTGGCTTTTTTTTCCTTCCTTTGAAAATTTAGGTGAAGTTAATTATGGAATGGCAGCAGCGTCCTAACTAAAGTGAGTGCTTTCATCTCCCCTCCTGCTTTTAAAATAGCTGTGCTCTTATCTCTCTTTGAGGAAGGGGGTGTGGGGGGAGAGCACCCCGGTGCTCCTGCAGCCTGACAGTCACCACATGAATGAAATGCCTCAGAAAACCTGAGGCCATTAAAGCCTGCCAGCAGATATATTAAGAGCCTGCCAATGTGCTGATAGCCTGTTTTGTGTTAATCTGATGAGGTAAGCAGAGAAGCTGTTCCAGCACAGGCCAGGTGCAGTGTAGGGAAGCACTTTGGGCTTTGAGCTGCTCTGGGCTGGAAGGGGAAGGTGTGTGACACCAAAGCTAAGGGGATGAGGCTGTGGCTGGGAAGGGAAAGGCAGACAGCTGGAGTGCTAATAGCATAATTGCTAATGCTACCAGGGCAGCCCCTGCTCTTGGTTTCCCCTGGGGGTGTGTGCATGGTGGAATCCCGGGTCAGGTGAGAGCTGAAGGCAATCCCTCTGGGTCAGGCTGAGCCTCCCTTCACCTGCTGGGCAGTGAGCCTTATAAACCCCTTGTAAGCAGAGGTTAATCCTGCTCCAGGGGCTGTTCAGTCCCTCCTAGTGCACAGGACATGCCCCAGGGTTTCACTTTCCTTTGGAGAAACAGGCACTCATTTCAGTGACCTGGCATTGTGCAGTCACCTGTAGCCAGTGGTTCCAGGATCCATGTGAGGAGAGATCTTGGATTGCTGGAAATGCTCAGTCCAAGGATATGGGGTCCCACAAGGTTTGGGATTTGTTGTTCTAAATCTCTGCTCCAGCCCCTGCGTTCAAAGGATGAGACAAAGCTGCTCAGTTTTCGGTCTCAAGGTTGTTTATTATCTCTTATCTATAAAATTTTCTTCCTGCCCAGCCCAGGTGTGCTCAGCAGGACAGTCAGAGGCACTCTGCCTGCCCCCAGGGTGGTGTTATCTTTATATACAAAAAACTACATGTGACATATTTACAATTATCCCTCAATACCCATCACCTGTGTTAGACAGTGAGCTTCTACTCTAAACCAACCCAAAAGTGCCAACAGCATCAGTGAAGATGGAGGTAGAGAAGAAGAAGAAGAAAGGCTGGACACACCCAGATCCCTCCATCTTGTCCCCAAAAACCCCTATACAAAAATCCTAAAATCTACACTTACACCCTGTGATACACTAATTCTCACACTATTCAAACTGCTGTGGCTTTTATCTCCTCATGTCAAGGTGGCAGTTTGCTCCATGGTTGGTAAAGGAGCCCACTGGTGCTCTGGGCTGTGTGCCAGGGTCTCTGAGCCCCTGGCAGGATCTCAGCAGCTCTGGAGTCCCACAGGGATGTCCTGAGCTCTGGCACAAGGGTGTTGGACTTCAGCCCTCTCACAGTGACGGAGGTAGCTGAACCTCTGTGGCAGCTCCAGGGCTCAGTCTGTCTGAAAGCCCTTAAACCACATTGTGGGATCCAAGCATCTCCTTAAACAGAAGCAGCACAGATCATTTTTACCAAATGGACTGTGACAGGTCTGAAGGGCAAGGGGGTATAAGAACATGAACTGTCATCTGGATCAGGTTTGTGCAGTTCTCTGTGACCAGGGTCTGACTTCCCACCGTCAGTCACCTGTGAAGGATCCCTGGGGCTGTGGAGAGGCTTCCCCTCCCCACTATCAACTGTTAGGAAAATGCCACAGCATCTGTCTGCCCTTGGCTCTCTTCACTCTGAGTTTATTAAGATGCCCTGAAGAACTCTGGATTTTATTTGTGCCTGTGGTTGGATCTCTTCTGTCAGCTTGGTATTACATGTCCCTTTGGTGAAGGTCTGCTGCTCCTGTGCATGCTCTGTCTGAAGGCTCCTTCTGCCCTTGCTTTCTCTTCAGCTTACATGACTGCTTTACAGTGCCCTGCTGATGAAATATTATTCAAGGAATTAAAGTAACCTCTGAGCTTTTGCAGGATATTTTCCCAGCCCAGCATTTGCCTAATGTCCAATCTAAGCCTCCCCTGGTGTGATTTGAGGCCATTTCCTCTCATCCATGTCACTTGTTGGCTAAGAGAAGAAGCCAACCCCACCTGGCTCCAGCCTCCTTTCAGGCAGTTTAGAGAGCCACAGGGTCTCCCTTGACCCTCCTTTTCCCCAGGCTGAACACCCCCTGCTCTCAGCTGCTCCTGGCAGCACTTGTGCTCCAGACCCTCCTCTGGACACACTCCAGCCCCTCAGCGTCTTTCCTGTAGGGAGGGGCCCAGAACTGGACACAGCACTGAAGGTGCAGCCTCACCAGTGCAGGGAGACACTCACAGCCCTGCTCCAGCTGGCTGCACTGCTGCTGAAACCATCCCTGATCATTTGGTCCCAGAGCTTGCCAGCCTGGGGTCTGGCTGTGCTGTCCTGGCTTCACCAATTGCCTGGGTCTCTGCTCCTGCCTGCAGGCAGCCACTGGGAGATCTGGGGGTTGCTTTGGTCAGGATGACCCCCAGATATATAAATTCTGCTGTCTCCAAACCCTGCTGCTGAAAGAATGAGTCAGAAGTCTTCAGCTGATGCTCTCAAGGTTGTTTTATTGTTTCTTATCTCAGATATTTTCTGTCTGGGCTGCCCAGGTCTGTTCAGCAGGGCAGCCCCAGGCACACACCCTGCCCCAGGGGCAGGCACTGACTTTTATACTACAAACTACCTGTTAGTTATTGACAGTTATGATCCAATGCCCATCACCTGTGTCAGACAGTTCCATTCTACTCCAATCCAATCCCTAAGTGCCACCATCCCCAAGGAGATGGGGTTGGGGAGAAGAAGGAAGGAGGACAGGACAATGCCCAAGTCCCTCCATCTCACCCCCTAAGCCCCTATGGTAAAATCCCTAAAAATTCCCTTTTTCACTCTACAACTACTACTATCATGCTACCTAAATTTTTGTGCCCTTTAGTTCCTCATTCCCAGGTGGTAATTTGTTCCATGGGTCAGACTCAAAGCCCCAGGAGTCCCTGGGTGCTGCCAGGGTCTGTGCCCCCCCTGCCAGGGCTGTGGAGCCCCTGGCTGGAGCTGGGATCAGCCAGGGCTGGCACACACAGCCTGGGTTCTGACAGGAAGAAGCAGCTAAGCATCCCTGTCCTGAAGTGGCAGGTTGGGAAACCCTCTCCCCAGCACTCTGTGATGGGTGACTGCAGACAGGCTGGCAGCTGAGGCACCACTCATGCCAGTGCAGCCACCTTTCCATCCAGCAGCCCAGGCAAGGGGTGGTGTACCTCTCTGTGAGCAGTACTCTGCTTTCAGACACATCAGCAGTGCATTAGTTATGATGTGTTTGTGTTTGTCAAGTGTCTTGTTTTTTCCAGTGGGAAATTAATAGCTTTGGCTGTCGACTGGTGAGTCTAGGAGTCACATCTTAAGGAAGAACCTTTCAAAACTGGGTTCTAAACCAATAAAACATCTCAGATGGTTGCTGCTGTGTTAATGACTCAGTGAATAAACAAATCACTGTGTGACCCTTCATGTTTCTAGTCTGCCTGATCTTCCTTTTCCCCCTGCAGCCTACCTGCATCACCCAAAAATCAAACACAAGGCAATATAATCAAATGCAATGCAGTGCTCTCCTTTTCCTTCCCTGGCAGAGCTTGTTTTTCATCCTGTGCTATAGAACAAGGCGGGCATGAAGACATAAAGCTGAATTTGTTGCACCCCCTCTGGTTCAGCAAGAAATTACTCAGATTTTTTTCCAAGATCAATGAGTTGCCATCATGTCCCAACAAGCTTGCCCTCCCTGGTAGAGACATGAGGAATGATCCTTTGTCTCTCATGTGACACTGGCACTGTGGCTGACAAACGCCTCCCTCTTTGTGCCTGCTTATGTGTTGGTGTTGTGCATTTTTCTAGATAAGCTGTGTGGCAGCCCTCTCATCAATCAGGTGTGGGGCTGGCCCAGGAGCTGCAGGCTAGAGCACTCTTGGCTGGATTGGACCCACTGAAAGCAGGGTGGAAGGAGCTGGTGGTTCTGGGGTGTCAGAACCCAGGCTGTGTGTGCCAGCCCTGGCTGATCCCAGCTCCAGCCAGGGGCTCCACAGCCCTGGCAGGGGGGGCACAGACCCTGGCAGCACCCAGGGACTCCTGGGGCTTTGAGTCTGACCCATGGAACAAATTACCACCTGGGAATGAGGAACTAAAGGGCACAAAAATTTAGGTAGCATGATAGTAGTAGTTGTAGAGTGAAAAAGGGAATTTTTAGGGATTTTACCATAGGGGCTTAGGGGGTGAGATGGAGGGACTTGGGCATTGTCCTGTCCTCCTTCCTTCTTCTCCCCAACCCCATCTCCTTGGGGATGGTGGCACTTGGGGATTGGATTGGAGTAGAATGGAACTGTCTGACACAGGTGATGGGCATTGGATCATAACTGTCAATAACTAACAGGTAGTTTGTAGTATAAAGTCAGTGCCTGCCCCTGGGGCAGGGTGTGTGCCTGGGGCTGCCCTGCTGAACAGACCTGGGCAGCCCAGACAGAAAATATCTGAGATAAGAAACAATAAAGCAACCTTGAGAGCATCAGCTGAAGACTCCTGCCTCATTCTTTCAGCAGCAGGGTTTGGAGACAGCAGAATTTATATATCTGGGGGTCATCCTGACCAAAGCAAACCCCAAGACTGGGGGGACTGGGATTGTGTCCAGTGACATCACATTTCTTTGCTGAGATGAGAGCTGTGTGCTCAGATAAATAAGAGGACCTGTGGAGTATTAGCCTGATTATTTAGCAACCTCTCCTTGAACTGTGTGAAGCATTTAGTTTTGAGTCTGCATGTAAAACAGTGATTCTCAGTTAAGGTAAAAGAAAAGGGAAGAGTACCAAGAAATTGGCACTGGGTTGTTTTTAGACAAACTTCTGGAAAATGCCACAGAGAAGCACTTTATCATTTTCTAGTTGAAGAATATTAGTTCCAAGCTTTTAATTTTGAAATGTTGAATGACCTCCTCAACACACCCCACCCTCCAAATGAGACTCCTAATGAAACAAACAGATGGTGATTTGAATAGAGTCAAAGGACATCAGTAGGATGTGCTCTGAAACAGCCAGACAGAACAAATTACACAGGAGACAGTGGAGAGGAAAGTGGTGGAAAAGCGAGAGCAAACCACCACGGTACTCAGTTCACCAAATGACCCAGCATGTGAATGGAAAGCTGTTTAATTGTCTCCCATAATCTGATAGGAAAAACCATTCCCTGTGCAGAAAATGCTGGGCTGCTAGTTGGAGATCTGAAGTCTTGATCAAGCACAGGGGCCAGTGGCAGCTGTCTGTCTGTGTCTGTGCATCTCCCTGCTGTCTCCAGGCCTGTGCATGGCAGAAATTACATTTGTTTGCTTTCTATTATAAGCAATGCCTAAGAGAAAACTAATTTTTTTTTTGTTTGCCTCTCTCCCAAACTAATGCAGTTTGAAATGCTGTGCCAAGGAGTCTGGGAGGCCTGAGGCAAGAGCTGAAACTGTGACCTTCTGAATATTCAAGGGTGTTGTGGCAAGCTGAGCATCCCTCAGTCGGGGCAGGGGCTGGGGAAGGTGGCCCTGGGCTGCTGCCTCATCTCTCCCCCTTTCTGCTCCCTGTGCTCCCTGGCCTTGCATTGCTGTTTTCTCTCTGGGAATTGCTGACTGCTTTGCAAACTCTGTGACTTGCTGGGAGGAGAGGGAATGACAAAACCAAATAATTTACCTATTTCAAGTTCAGAGTAAAAATAGGTAGTGAAATGTGCCCCAAGACTGCAGGCTGAGGAAAAACCCTAAACTGATTTTATTTCTGCCCTTCCCAAAGGCTGCTGGTGCTGAAGCAGAGCAGTGTCTCCCCTTTACACCTGCTTTCCATGTCCTAGCTCATTGCTGCTGCTTTGCTGGCCCCTACCATGGCATTGGAAGAAGTTACCTTGGTGTTGAACACTCAGGGAAGTTGGAAGTGATTCATTCAAACTAAGATGAAGTCCCTTAGGATGGGAAGAGGGAAGGTGACACCTTCTTTTGGGCCCAGCTTTCAAATCTGGGAGAAAAGGAATGTGGTACACCTACCTGCAGAGTAACCCCTACATCATCTGCACTGCATGGAGGTGACAAATAAATCAATATCCAAACCACACACATCTCCAAAATTTTGATATTTCACTGTCTGATGTTCCAATACTTTCAGTAAAAATTAATTGTGCTCTTCTGTTGACCTGAGTCTCATTAACTCACAGCCAAAAGTTTCTCTCTTCTGACTTGCTGAAGTGGAAATCAGTTTTGTTTGCTTGGCTGGGTTTTGTTTTGCTGTGAACAAAATGCTTCCTTGTTTCTACTGTAGCTGCAGTTGCACCCAGAAAGGAGGAGGAAGGCAAAACTGCCTTCAGTCTCCCCATAATCGTCAAAGAAGAGTTCTGCAGACTTTGAGCATCATCTTGCACCTTCCCTTGCTCTATGGCAAGTTCTCTGGTTCCCTCTCGCTTCCTTCTGTCTGATTATTAAAATTGTGATGCTCATATGTCCCACAGGTAGGAGCTGTGGGTACCCTGGCTTGCTGCTACTCCAAAACAACTGTGGCAGCTGCTCAGTCTCAGAGACAAACTTCAGTGTCACTTTGTGCCTCTGACTAGATTTAGTGAATAATAAATACCTAACTTAAGCCAGAGCAGATTGCTGTCGTGCAGACACAGGCCAGTTCTGTGCATGCACCCACTCCTGTCTCTGGAGAGAAACTGCAGCATCCTTCAGTCAGTCCTACCCCAACACCCTAATGCAGGCTATTGCACAGTCTCCTACAGAGAACTAAAGCTTTTCAGCCCCTCTGTGTCAGCTAGCAGGAAATTATGATCCTGCTTTTCCCCTGGTGTGCCTCAGCAGAGGGAGAGGTGAAGCAGCCTGAGCACCAGGCTGGCTGTGAGTCACCCCTGGATCCTGCCTTGCTCTCTCAACATTGAATTGTGTGCACTGGCTTCAGCTTAAAGGCATGAGGATGGAGAGATCTTTGAAAGCATCTGAGGGATTTAGAAGTGCATTTTGTATTCCAAAAGGTAGCATTCATGCATGTTCAGTGTTCCACTGGCACAGCTCTTTGTTACTACAGGATTTGTGAAAACATACATTGCCCACAACAGCTTTGAGGACAAAAGGTGGATTATCAAACACTGCCATGAGTGTCTAGTCAAAAACCTGATCAGCATGTGGTTGTTTTTCATTACATGGCACCAGCTTTTTGCTGTCTGGGTATCACAAGCTCAGTGCTGCTGACAGAGAGCTGCTGCTAGCAAAGGAAATATCTCAGTTTTCCTCCTGTGTTCCTCCATTTCCTCCATGCCCTAATGGCCAGAGCATCCCACCATCCAGTCACCAGTTCTGCCTCTTTCTGCAAGGAGCAGGGAGTCATCCCAGAGATGTTGAAAAGTGAATTTTTCTGTACTTTGGAAGACACTTGGGCCAGCAGCCAAGGTCAAAACCTCAGACTAATGTGATTTGAGGTTGGATTTATTATACTTTTCCTAGAGGTTTCAGAGAATGCCACTGCTTTTTAACCTCATTTCAGTTTGCCTTGCTTAGACAAACTTTTCTATGGTCTTCCAAAGAGCCAGGGCCTGGCAGGCCATCTCCAGGATGGCAGGGACCTGCCTGTTGGGGTTGGTGGGAGATAATGTAGTATATTCATATTCATATTAATATTCAATATGAATGAATTGTAGGTCTCCACTTTATTCTGTTAGTCATGTCTTTTATATACTCAGTAATGAAGTTCATACATAGTGTAAAAGAAGGTTCATTATTGGTTACTCATATCAACACTAACTCTTCTTAAGTTTTCATTTTTGTGGTTAGAATAAATATTCTGTTCATTCCTTACTTATCACAATCTCTTAATGTTGTTTCAACAATCCTTCACAAGGGCACAGTGACTTTGTTAGTCCTAGGATTAAGTTAACTGAGTCCTAAATTTAGTTAGCTCTACAAGTTGTTGTAAATTAATATGTCTCTTGTTCTCTAACCACTCTTCCACACCTGCCCAGTTTTCAGAAGTGTTTCCTCACAGCCTCAGAGGGCAGGTGACTCCCTGAGCTGGGCTGCAGGTGGGCAGCAGGGTCTGCAGTGCCCAGGAGGGCAGTGGGCAAGAGGGACCCCAGAGCTCTGTGGCCAAGACATGGACCCGTGGGGAAGCAGGGTTTGCCCTTCAGTGGTTGCAGTGCACTGGAACAGGCAGAACAGAGCTGTCTGCCCTGCAGAGGGGCTGGGTGGAGCAGGAGCTGCCTCTGTGCCCCTTGGCCAGTGAGCAGGGAGGGAAGGCTCTGCCACTGGGGCTCCCCACTGCTCCTGCCTGTGGAAATGGCTCCTTTCTTAGGGCAGTGATTGCTGGGGGGTGTCTTAGTTTGGAAGACAGGTATCACTAAGGACAAACAGGACCCTCTCCTGAAATGAAGAATGAAAAAGAAAGAAAAAACAAAACAAAACAAAACAAAAACCAACAAAACTCCTCTATCCGAATTGTTCTAATTTTAGAATTAAGGGGCTCTCAGGCAAAGATGTGAGGATATGGATAACAGTTCTTTACTTGTGTTTAGCAAGGCAAAACAACAACAATAACTATGATAGGAACAACAGACAGAAGCAGGGAAACAGTCCCAACAGGGGTTTAGTGAGGCAGGGGGCAGCAGGGTGGCAGCAGCTCAGATGGGAATGGCAGGGGGAAGGCAGATGGCTCTGAGCCTCCAGAAGGATGGTGAGGTGTCAAGGTCAGGATTGCTCCCTTGAGGGATTCAGTGTGGCAGTGCCTGCTCGTTTCACAGGCCCCTCTCAAGCAGCCTCAGGAGCAGAGAGGAGTGGCTGCAGGAAGGGGAGAGAGTCCCTCCATCCCACCTGGCTGAAAGTTCACATCCAGGCTGGGGACTGGAAAAAACACCTTTGTGAAAAAGGCAGCAAGGCAGGGGTTGGGCTGCAGGAAATGCCTTGTGCCAGCTGAGGGAGAGTCCTCAGAGTGCTGCAAGTGCCTTCTGCAGCACCCACCTGCCATACCTGGTGAGCTGTGGTATGGCTCTGACCACTGCTTGGTCTTTGATCCTGTCCTGGTGCTACACTGGCTGAGGAGTCTTCCCCAGACATCAGTGCTTAGGTTGCTGTCTTGCTGTCCTTTTCAGATGTCCACTTATTTCATGGCTTTCAGCCAGTGGTGTGGAAAAAACCAGAGCATGGTCTCTAAAGAAACATTTCCCAGCCTTGGGCAGTTCCCAGCCTGGCCTGGTGAGATGCAGGCAGTGTCTGGGAGAAGTGATGCAGCCAGAGTAAAGAGTTAACCACTGACCCTCTCCAGGCATTGTAATGACCTGCTGATGGAGAAGGGACAGGGAAGAAAATCAAACAGTCCTTACACCAAAGGAGGAGAGAGAAGCAATTAACATGGTCAGATGTGGGAATTTGACAGGGGAGATGGCCAGAACCAGGATTTGCACTGATATCCTTCTCCTATCAATCTTGCCAGGGAACTTGACAGGCAAGAAAAGTCAAAGAGCAGCCGAGGGATTCTGAAATCAAAGGGCTTTGAAAGCTGGATCAGAGAATAGAGCAGTTTTTCCATCTGCTTTGAATTTATTGTTGCTAATGAGGAAGCAGGCTCTGGTCTGAGTGAACATGTTTGACCAGAGGGGTCACTTGATATATCCATCACACAGGAATTGAGTTAACCCTTTCACAATCAAGTACTTACAAATGAGCAGTTCAGAGGGGGGAACACATGCTGTTTGGACTATCAGATCCTGTTTATCCTTGTGACTGGTGGGAGCTCCTGCAGCCAGAGCTGAAAATACCCCATCAGCCCATCCTGCTGATCCTGTCATAAGCAGGGGTGAACCTGCTGCTTCCCTGCTGATGTTGGCTGTGGTCAGTCTTATTTAGCTGTGATTCAGATCATGACTGAGCATTGCTTTGCTCAGTAACATCTGATTCATTTAAATACAAAGCAGGAAGTGGTTGTTTCAAACACTTATTTACAACAGGGCCCCCTGTGCTGCTCAGTTTGGATGCAGTGACCGACCTCCCTCCCCCAGCCTCCCCACCAATGCAGACTGCATTGCATTTGGGTGAAGGGGCAGCTGGGAAAATGGGCTGATGAGAAAAAGAGGAGAGTTGGGATTAATTAGAGGCCCTTGGCAACCCATGAGAATTTATCTTGAAATTGGTAGCCTCATTATCTAAATACCAAACACCAACCTTCCCATTCCAGATTCCTAGAAACTCTTCTGAGTTCCCTGCCCTTTCCTGCCCTAAATGCTGATGCCACCACATTTGATTTTCTGTGACTTCTGATAATGCTGAAGGCACAACAGCCAGGGACTAAAGCCATGGGGATCTGCTTGCTGAGGTTGTGATCCCCAGTTATCATTCCAGGCTGCTGTCTGCAAGGCAGGAGCTGTGGATGAGGCTCACAGAGCTGCAAATCTGGGTGGGACAGAGAGCAAGGGGGAGAGCTGGTGTGTGAGCCACATCCATGACTCCTCACCCAAGAGGCTGCTCAGGGAGCCTCAGTCACAGCAGGCAGCTTGCAGAATTACACACCTTGTCTTCTCTTGGGCACTGCAGAGCTCTGAGCCAAGCTGGCCATTGGAGCAGACATGGGTTGCAAAGGTAAATCCAGGGGGTGTGTTCAGAAAATTTGCAAAGCAGGTGACTGGATGCTCGGGTGGGTCCATCTCCTGTGAATCCTCTTCCAGCTGTTGTGTTAAAAGGATGGAAATCTGGCAGAAAATTGCCCCCCCTGCTTTCCAGCTGGTCCTCAGAGATCAGAGGGGCTGGGTGTGGCTGGGCCCAATTTCTGGGAAGTCTGGTTGCATTTAATAAGATTCCAGATGCACAAATCCTGTGAGTCACACTGTAAGCCTGGTCACCTCCACTCTCACTGATGCACAGATAGTGCAGTGTCTTGGAGGAGCAGGTTACAGATTACTGTGAGATTGCTGGTGATAAATTCACCAGACCTGCAAAATAGGAATGGGTAGCACTATGTCCCAGTGTCCTGGCTATACTCTATGCAGTTAGAGACAAAATCTGATGGAAGAGAGTCCCTGCTTTGGGGAGGAGAGAGGAGCAAGGTGATCTGTTTGCAAGGTAGGGTGCTATTCTCCTCCTCTGCCACTGAGGATTTCAAATGCCCAGTTATACTTCTGGCAGAAGTGGAGGTGAAATTGTAGTTGAAATATCCTGTTATTGCCATCCTAAATGGGAGGGGGGAGGCAGCCAGCTTAAGTGAGGGATATGCAGAGTTACAGAGAGAGCAATTACACAGTCTGGGGGTTGTGCAAGGGAAGAAAGAATCCT
Source organism: Sitta europaea (assembly GCA_013400255.1). Classification (NCBI taxonomy): domain Eukaryota; kingdom Metazoa; phylum Chordata; class Aves; order Passeriformes; family Sittidae; genus Sitta; species Sitta europaea. The sequence goes on from VXBS01006413.1 coordinate 23,963, forward strand.
GCTGGGTTCCTGTGTCACTCCCTCTCCCACCAGTGCCACAGATAAGGGTCCTCCCACCTTGATAAGCTATCAAGCAGCAGGCCATCATGCCCACTGTCATGCCAACATAATCCCTTCACCAAATAATCTCCCAGTGTATCTGATGGAAATCCTTTCACTGCTTATCTCATGGTATTTAATAAAACCATTTATTTCATGGTTTTAGGCCTCTTCCTGCACTGCCAAACACCTTTAAACCACTTTCAAAGGCCAGGATGAGACAGATTGTTCCCATCCATTCAGAAGGGGACACAGAATGGTCTCTGCTGGCATTTCCAGCCTGTCCTGGGTGAGGGTGCTGCCCGTGGCTCCAGCTTAGGTCAGGCAGCTCTCAGGCACTGGGAGCAGGAGGCACAGTGAGTTCAGTGCTTCAGCAGCTGGGCAGTAATGTTCAAAGGTGCTGGGGTGGGCGTGTGGCTGACCCCTGAGGTTTGCATGAGCTCAAAGCCATCAAATGCAGTCGCTGTCTGGGCATGCCTTTACAGCCAGTCCCAGTTTGGGATCAGGTGTGACTGTGTCTTTACTGTACCTTGGCATCTCTTTCCCTTCTGGAAGACTGCCTTTCCTGCAGTATTTCTGCTTTGGTTGTCTCCTTGACTGTCAGGGTTTGTAGTTTTAGGGTGAGCTGTCATTTCCCTCAGCAGTGTTGCACAGACTTAACAGCACTTCTGGGCCTGCTTCAGAGGATGGTGATAATGTGGTAGATATCAAATAGAAAAGGATCTTGGAGTGGATGAAGGGTGTTGTGGCCATTGGTTAATGAGATATTTAGGATTATGTTTTCAAATAAAGAGTTGGGAATTAAAGAGACTGAGTTTTCAAGGGCATTTTATCTACTGGGAGTGTTTAAACCTGGAAATACACAGTATTGATAACACAGCAGGATTAAAGTTTGCTGCATCAGATTCAGCACAAATTTGGTTGTCAGCTAGCAGAGAGAGCACAAAGTCCTTAAGCAGCAGTTAATTCTCTTATTTGGAGGCTTTCTGCTTGCTGACTGCTAATCTTGAAATACTGGCTGGCAATTGTCTGTTTAGAGCACTGTCTCTTCCTAAATCTCCCTGGCTCACTGCTGCTGCAGTGGGTCTGGCTCACTGAACAGCTGACTGAACTCAGCACTGGAATCAGCAGCACCAGGTGCATCCACTGCATACCCCAAACATGGCATGGCTTGGGATGTGGCCTTTCAGGCCAGAATTAGTAGAGATATTTTTAACACAAATTGTTTTTTCAGCTGAATGCAGGTATTGTTCTTCTAAATCCAAGGCTTTGCAAGGTCCAGCTGGAGTCAGGTTAGTTAGCAGTCAGGTCATGTGTGCTGAAATGGGCCCTGGTGTGGGTCACTCTCAGCCTCCATTCCTCATCACTAGGCTGACTGGGGAACAGTTTCAGTCTGGTTGCTCTCAAAGAGCAGAGCACAGTTGATCCTTCCCCTCCCTGCATCACCCTCTCACTTTCTTTTCTTTTTTCCCCTGTACGGCACCTAGCCCCAAAGAAAAGAAGGCAGCTGCAGTCCCTGGGGCAGTGTTGATGCTGTGCTTGCCTTCCTGCCAGCACCCAGGTGGGCAGAGTCCTGTGCTGCTGCAGCCCTGTCCCAGATTCATCAACAGCAGCCCCCCAGTGCTGTCCCCTCCTGCAGAGCTCCCCCCAGGCTGAGGAGGGGCTGGCCCCGGGCTGCCTGTGTTCCCAGGGGTGCAGGGGGGCTGTGTGGTCAGGCACAGGCTGCACACAATGGCAGGGACTCTGGGGACAAGGGAGCTTTTGGGTGATGGTTCAGAGGACTCCTGGTCCTGGTCCAGAGGAGGAGGAGAGGCAGGAGCACTGGTTAAGGGGCTGGTTTATAATTATGAAACAGCTCTTGACATTTTCTGTGGTAGTCGACACACAATAGATCTCGAGGGGAAACTAACAGACCCATAAAGTTCTTTGTAGGTCAGCCCAAACAAAGGACAACACCTGAACATAACTAGCTCATTGCAGGCATTTCTCTGTTGGGTGTGGAATGTCCAAATATCACAAATGCTATAATAAAAGTGAGTTAATAAGGCAATAAATGGTAATGATGAAGTCCCTAGATGATTTCAGAATAAACAATAAATCTGTATTTCTATTTCACTTAGGATGGCTGAAGGCCCCTTCCCTGTTCCCTGCATCTGCTTCATCTCAGGTTTATTGGAGCCATACCTCATCACTCCACCCAGGAGACACCCCTGGGATCTGCAGGCTCTGCAGGCTCTGCTGCCTCCCAGGGCATATTCATTCTGTACCATATCTTACAGTGAATGCCTGGAAACCAGCATTTGAAACAAAAATAAAAAAACATAACACCCTAGGCTAAAGGGACCTTCGATGTGAAAATGGAATTAATGTCAGTGAATTGACCAGAATCACCCAGGCATGGTTTATTCTGATAATAATCCTTTCCTCACTCTGCATGCACATGAGCTTCATACATCAGGAACTTTAAATACATGGGATTTATTTCCTGTGCCCATTCATCTGCCCAGCCACAGCTACAGGAAAGGAGAGACAAGGCTGGGGATGGGATGCCACTGGAGAGGTGGAGAAGGAAGGGACATGCAGGGGAATCCTCTGGATAGCTGCCCATTTACATCGAGGGCCTGAAGCTGAGACAAAGCAAAGGGGGTTCTTCCCAAACAAACAGATGGGCTGGGCTCTCACTGTGGCCTCTGCTCACAGTTTCCTTCTGGAGCCTTTCACATGAGTGAGGTGGAAGCACACTCTGTTCAAGTGGGTCAGGGAGAGGTGAAGGGTTGCAATCAGCCCTAAAGCCCAGCAGGACCTGATTCCTTTGAAGAGCCTTGTGACAGTGATTTAGGTCCAGGAGTTGAACCCTGTTGTATTTTCAAAGCTGTGTGGTATTGTGCTCCTGAGGAACTTGAGAGAGAGGAATTCTGCAAAACACTCTTTTCTTTGCAGGCAGCAGAAAATCACTTCAGCCTTTGCTGTGGTGGGAACACAATCTTCCAGTATTGTCTTTGTCTGGGCAAAATGCTCAGTACACGTGTAGGTTCCTTTACCTACACACTGCAAGAGCCTTAATACCAAGTGGAGCAGTTAATTACTCTGTCAGCACCCAAACAGGTGCAGAGACAAGCCCTTGGCTCAGAGGTCTGCATCTCCTGGCCCCACCTGGGCTGCCTGCTGGAGTTTTACTGTGGTCCAGAGGTGACACAAGGTCTGCTGTCAAAGCAAACTCAGCCCCACTCCCCAGGGCTGGATGTGCTGCTGAGCCTGGAGAGCTGCAGCTGCTCCTGAGCCCTGTTTCTGCCACCCAGGAGCTGTGAAAATTTGATTTCTTGTAGGCATGCAGAGCTCTCAGCAAAACCAGGCTGTGGCCCAGACTTGCACCAGAACAAGTCCTTGTTAGAGCAGCCCTAAGCTAGAGGATGCTCCTTCCCCAGAACTCTGCTGGTGTGAGTAAGCTGCCTGCACTTAAGAATAAATATCATTAATGACCAGGATGTTGATTTTGTCCCCAAAGATTTTCCCCCTTCTGTAGAGAAATACTAATTAATTGAATTTCATCACCTGAGAGCCAAGTTCATTTACAGTTACTAGAAGGCTTCATAGCTCTCTTGGCCATTTCAACAAAGGACAGTCTGTGTAATTTTTTTGTTTTTTAATTTTGGTGCTTTTCATTTACTATTGAATTTTTGAAATAGGATGGTGTTCTTTCACTGCCAGAGTGTAATCTGCTCTGGAGTGGAGAATGACAGTGTGTATGATACAGAATGATATAAGGAAATGGAATTGTAGAGGAAGAAAAGATTTTAACCAAAAATACCACAACAGTTGCTTCTCTTGGGGGAAATTGTACTGAGATCCCTTCTGACACTGCAGATTAGATGGGCTCAGAGGGAGGGTTATCAGAAGTATATCAGATGTATCTGAAGTTCCAAAGTAAGTGTCCACACCTCTGAAAATTGGACCATTTCTCTGTGAGCTGCCAGTGGTGGCACAATCCACCCATTAAACTGCATAGATCAGCCTTATTTATCTAGGAAAAGATAAAACTGCTGCTGTGCCAGGCAACTGGAAATCTGATCCTGAAATAACTGCAGTTTTTGGTGATGCATGAGCACCAGGGGACAGAATCCTTGGTGTGACTGCTGGAGTGCCAGTGGCAGTCAGTCTCTGCAGGTCTGTGCCTCAGAGAATGTGCACTCTGGAGAGGTGGTGTGCAAACCACAGGGTGGAATGAAGGCTCACCTTGTTTAGATTTCTTGCTTAGCTGTTTTATTTTATTGTTTTGAAAGCATAGGAAAGGGTTTGGTTTTTTTAATTGCCTAAGGACAAGGTGAAAATGTGGCCAGCTTTCATTTTGTTTAAATTGGTCTTTGCTTTATTGAGAACTATGTTTCCACACTCACAAGGGAGTGTTGAATGTGTCTATGCCTTCAATATTAGCCAGAACTTCCAAGACAGCACCAAAGGGACAAATGAGGTCACTGGAAAGCAATGGCTAGAAATTGTAAATAAGATTGCTTACAGGGCCTGTGTGGTAGATGGGAGTGATAGTGATGTTTGAAGTTTACCATCTGTGCCCAAGAAAAGGAAAACATCCTGAGACACAGATGGCCAAGTACACTTCCATGCTGTTCTTTTCAGAGAGGAAAAAAAAAGTGGTTTCTAAATGCAGTTCTCTTACCTTCCAGTTATGCAGTGCACTAAAGACATGCTTTGTGTTGCTTTGATTTCACCCTGATCTTCTGATTATTTATTTGTCATCAGAAACAAAAACCTACCAGTTGTCTGTTGAGATCCAGTTCAAATTTTCTAGACTTTCTACCATTCTGGCTTAATAGAGCATAGAATAATGCTGGCTGACACTAGTGGACTGAAAAAAACCCAAAACATTCAAATGTGGGGCTCATGTCTCTGTGTAGGCACAAAAATGAGATAAATGCAGGAGCAGGCTTGGGAGTGAGGCCCCAATACCTCAATGCCACCAAGCACTGGGGAACCAGAACACTTCAGCCAGGGGGTAACTCACTGACTGTGCTCATAAATCTGCAGTGAGCTCTCTGTGGCTCGAGCACTGTCACTGTGTGGAGCAGAGATACAACTCGGGGAGCCTTCCTGACCTCTACAATGATTTGTTTGGAAGTGAAGATGCCATTTGCCTCGAGACTTACTGATACAGAAAGTGTGTTTGAACCCCTTGGACCTACAGTCACTGATGGAGTTGTAAAGGACTCAGCATTTCCACTTAGCCCTGTCAGTGCAGAGCATTGCTATGCTGCAGTCGTCTCAGCTGGGTTTTCTTATCACTTTTTTTCAGCACAGTGCAGAATGTCAAAGTAAACCTGACATTTTTTTGTTAGAAACTAAAGGGCCCACTGCAGGGTCCAGATTTTCAGTGTGGAATTCCTCCTGCATTTTATTTGCAAGGCTGAGTTATAGCCCTCTAAATTACAAACAAAAGTGCTGGCCAACTCCAGCTAACAGCTCTGATGGATGCTATTATATTTCTGCTGCTAGCTGGCACTCAACCCTCACTATCTCATCAGCATAAAGGGATGCTGTCAACTTGACAAATTGTGTCTTCCTTGGGGTGGGGGGGAAGCCATACCTACCATTGTTCCAAAGCAGCCTTTACAAGAACAGTGATAGAAGAGAGTAAGGATGAAAGCAGGGAGCTATTTCACTGCCTCTGTTCTCTGTGTTCACTTTGCATATTTGACAGCACTGTGTGGTGTGTCAGTGTTGCCAGTGTGCATTAGCACTTCCCTCCCAGGCTGGCAAGAAGATGCCTCCTGGGAGGAGGGTGCAGGGAGGTCAGCAAGGGGAGGGAATTCTTTCATCCCAGGCCTTGTATTAACAGCAGCAGCAGCAAAAGTGAGTGGGGAAGCAACAAGGGGATTCGTATATACATTGCACAGGATGCCATTGTGCTTCGTGCACTGTTTTAAACTGTTTTCTGACGTGCCTGGGAAAGAAGGAACTCTCCCTCCTCCCATCTTCCTTCCTTCTCCAGACACGATTTTTACAGAGTCCTGCTCACCACTGTTTTAGGACAAATCTATGCAAAACTCGCATTGTCTGAGAGAGGCCAGTTTGGAAACATTCAAAGTTGTCTGCATCCCTTTAAACACAACACGTTGTAAGTCCCTAAGCTCTCCCTGGAGGGCTATGCATCCAACCTGGCAAAAGAAGGGAGAGTTCCTCTTCTTGGTGTTTAAAACGACTGGCACAGTGCAGAGAACCGTCTGCTCCTTCCATCTCTGCCAGCTTCCCCTAAAAGGTGCTCAGCTGGGAGACCTTTTGCTGGGCACTGAACAATATCCCTTCTGCTTTGGCTGCTGCGGCAGCCGTGGATTTGCTCCCGGGTTCTGAGGACAGCCCAGGCTGCTGTGTCCTGCCGAGAGACTGAGGAGGGAAGAGAAAAGGGAGACCGAGCTCGCCATCTCCTGGGGAAAAAGAACTTGCGCGCTCAGGGATGTTTCTTTTGTTGTGGCATCCTTCGGTTCTCACTCCTTTCATTCACACGAGTCGGTGGAGATGCTCAGGTGCTGTTCCCAGGCCAGGCAGTACCACTTGAGAAGGCTGGAAATACTCAGCTAAGTGGTTAAATTGTGTCAAAATCTCTCGAGTGGCATTTAGGCTTGAGCGTTTTAGCGAGCTAGGAGGACTGTAAATCCAGGCTCATTTTCTGGTACTCCGTTGAAGTTTAGCCTAGTTATTTGGCAAAGGTTCCTCACCCAGAGAAAGCACTGGGACAGGCTCAGCACCAACCCTGACAGAGCTCAAGGAGTGTGTGGACAATGCTTGCAGTGGGATTGTTTGTTGGAGCTGTCCTGTGCAGGTCAGAAGCTGGACTCCTGTGGGGATATTCTGATTCTCTTTCCTACAGACCAGTGTTGCAGAAAGCTCAGGAAGCTCGTGAGCTTGCAGTGCCAGCTCTGCCAGTGACACTCAGTAAAACACACCAGTGATTTGTCACAGGGTGGGTGAACTGCCTTTCTGGTATTTTTGTTATAATTTCACAGCTACTTCAGCAGCCTTGTCAGTGGGAAGACTCATGAGCACTAATTAAAAAAACAACAGAAAAGAGGTTTATAAAGCACGGAGCAGCAAGAGTCATTCTATGTGCTTAAAAGGTTTTTATCTATTCTATATCTATCTATATCTATTCTATGTGCTTCTATGTTTTTATCCCTACAGTGAGGCTTCTAATGGATACCCATGATGTTTTGAGTGTAACTGAACAATTCAAGACCTTCAGCATGCTCTCCTCAGCCTTGCTCTGAAGTGTCCCTGCTGCAGTTTGTGGGGTTTAATTCACTGGTGATGGTAGTGCAGCTGCCTTCCAGCAGGGGCCAGAGAAATGTGAATTGTGGGAGCAGATGGAGAGCCTGGGCAGGGTGAGCACATATTGATGGTGGGAAAGCCAGGGTCCTGCAATGATACTGCAGTGATACTGGAGACTAAATTACAGAGTGTTTGCCAAGTTACACCTTGGAGGAGTCAGTTAATAAGGCTAGGCCCAAGTGTCACAAGCATTATTAATCTCTTATATTAAAAGCAGAGCAAAAAAATCATTTCTGCAGACAGGGGAGAAAATACATGAGTTTGTGTAATTACTTTGTCATGGACTGAAGGAGTGAAAATGTTAGAAAAGTGTCTGGGGAGGTGGAATTCCTCAACTTCAAGTGCTGCCACTCTACAGCCTAGTGAGAAGAATCTTTTAAGAGTATACAAAAAAATTGGTAAATGTATTACACTGCTCCCTTTGTAGGGGCTATGATTCACAACAACCATAGTTATAAACAAGCTGAGGAAAATACACCACCGTGTATCTTGCTCCTAGTACCAAAAACTGGTAAGTTGGACTGCTGTGGTTTTTAAAACTTTCATTTAACAAGAGGCCTTTCCCAGAGTGGTCTCTTGATCCCAAAATGCCTTTTTCAATCCTGATTTGGGCAGGTGGTCCCATCTATATTGTTAAAGAAACTTTATTATGTCCAGTGAAAATGAGATAGCAAAAAACCAGAAACTAATGTTTTTAACTTGGGTCAAAACAATTCTAAACCAGATTACTAGTAACAAAATAATTTGTTTGAAGTGAAACAGTAAGACCTCAGTTAAAAACAAAGCAAAAATTTTGTGTACATGGTAGCTTCAGAAGACCTTGAATATATAAATTTCATGTATTAAACTCAAAACTTAAATACAGAGTAATTATTACACCTTTACCAAACCATCATGAGTCACAGAAAGTCTGCTGCTGTTTTAAACCAGTGTTTAAAGATCAGTAATTAAAGTAAAAGCTAGGAACCCTAAAGGCATTTTCTAAGCTCTTCTTGCTCTCAAGCACATCTTTACAATTTTTAGTCTGAACACCCTAAAGTGCACATTTTCTGGCAATAAAAGGAAGCATTGTTCGTGTTGTTTTGAATAATACAAAATAGGCTTTAATACTTTTTAATACTTTTTTGACACTGACACAGTCAGATTCAACACAATGTTTGATTGTGAAATTACAATTTGAATTTAACTTGCATACTGTGTTTGACAAATAGATTTATCACTGTTTTGCTTACTGTAACTGAATTAGCACCATTACCAGGTGTACATGTAGAAAATGAAGTTTCTATATTCAAGTACTGGAATGAGGATGGAGCTTTTAAGCTCCACTTCACAAAGAAGGCTTGTGGGTTTCTGGCAGGAGCTCATTCAGGTGATTCACGTGCTCTGACAGTTCATTCTTTAGTAATGTCCTTGGACAATCCTCCAGAAACACTTGTGGTGATGACCCCATTCAAGGGAGATGCAAGCTGTAAAGTGAAGAATGGCCACAGCAATTCTGAAAGGCACAGAACATAGAGCTTACAAGGCTTAGTCATCAAAAGTGGAGGGGGATTTTACTTCTTAAATAGGAGGGAAAAATAGAAAGGCAAGAAAGCAGTAAGCAAAAGAGGACAGTGTTGGCACAGTAACAAACTAGTAACAGAGAAGAGATGAATACAGCATCTCCTAGGCTAGCCCTACCAAATAGCAGCTGTATGTGGAGGGAAGATGAAAATCTAACTCATTTTAAGAGAGCAATAATTTTATGGAAAAGATCACATGTGATTGCCTGCAGTAGCAGGCAATTTATTCTCTTTCTGTGTAGCAATTTCCATAAAAAGGACTTTAATGTGAAGTTCTCCTGCTGTCTGGGTAATGACAGTCCTACTCAGCCTCCCTTGTTTTATGTACCTTTTTCTGAGCAGTCTCAGCTCTTCTGGCTAAGCAGGTAAGAGTCCACAATAAAATACCTAACAATTTAGGTAATGATTTGAAGGCAAGCTCTCACAGCATCCTAAATACTGGGCTAGGAAATACTGGTGTCCTCCTGCAGAATGATTTGAGATCTACCCCTTGAAGTCATTGGAGTCTTGGCATGGCTCTGGGCCAGTGGGCACACTCCTTTTTATTAAGACTCCATAAGCAACTCCTAGCTACCTGCAGAAAGCTCCACTCTGCCATCAGAAAAGCCTTTCCAGTTTTAAGTCTTTCTTTTCTTTACAACTATTCTACAGATGCACAATTGTTTTACTTGAGAACAACTCTCAGTTCTTCATTGCATTGGGCCCTACATTTTGACTATGACTCAGTATTTACCTCACTGATTTCGTCTGTGTTCTGACTTCCTCAGCTCCTCTAACACTACAGTTCTTCATCCTGCATTATTTACCCCCTCAGTGATTCTTCCCTTCTAAAACACTACTATATAAACTATTTTTTAAAGGCTAGGCAGCAAAGGCAATGAAACATCTTCCAACTGAAGTATTGTGTTAGAGATATTTTTCACAGCTTGAATCTTACAGAATATACTCTTCAATATCTCTCTCCTCCATTGAGATGTCCCTATTACACAGAAAATGTACCAGTTTGCCTTGATACCAAACTAAGCATTATAAACTTTGCTCAGGACATAAACAAGGCACTTGCCACAGCAGATCTTGATGCATGAGCTCCATTTCACCACGAGTTTTTAAAGGCACAGCCTTCACTTATACTCTAGCCTGCACTTGGGGGAGATGCATAAAATTAATTTACAAAGTTCTTGTAGTTTATGCACACTTCTTGAATGATTTTGTGTTTCCAAACACAACAAACAATGTTTTGTGTCTTGAAGGAAAGCCCAGTGTTGTAGGAAAGATTGGATTTTGCCAGAAACACATTTGGATACATAAACAGATTTGGATTCTGTAGAAGCTCATCAGAAAGCAGAATCTGAATTTTATTGATTTTCTGCATTTAACTCCTGCACACCTTCAATGCACATATATTTATAAACTTCTAGGTCAGGGTCATCACCTCTAATACTGTACAGAGGTGGTGCCCATGGAAAAAGGTGCCCTGAAACTGTATTACAAAGAAAAGATGGAAGTTTCAAACATGAATCAATTTGAATAGGAAACAAAGGATCCTTCTTCAGCAACGAACACAAACATCCATTAAACCAGCCAAGAAACTTGGCACCATCACAAAGAGGCTGAGGTAACCCAGGACAACATCTTTCCAGACTGAAAAGGATTCACAAAATCAATTAGCAGTTCAGTCTTTAATTAAATGAAGATTTACACAAACAACAAAACGCTTTGGAGAAGCAGAGGCACATATTGCCACAGAGGGGTTTCCTACAGCACAGAAAACAGCCTTCAGCTCTTTATTCTCCCAGTCTGGTTTTTGTGCAGCACAGGCAAAGCCCAGAGTCCAGTAAACCCCAAACATGAATTACCTGAACTCCTTTTTTCTTTTCAAACAGAAGGAGGAAATTAGGTCCTGCTAAAGATGAACAGAACAGTCACTCTGCAAATGGTGCTATGAAGCTGATGAGAAGGGAATGTGTTGTAGCTTAAGTGCCCCATTGCTAGCATCATCCTGCAAGGGCAATCTGCAGCATGGCTGTGCCTCACTGAGAGGGAGAGAGTGCTACATCCAGCAGCACCTCAGCACATGCACATTCCAGAGAGAAGCATCCTCCTTTTCTGGTGCTGGAAGGCAGCCCATTACCCAGCCTGAGCCTTTCAGAATCTCATTTCAGGACAGAGAGAGAACTTGCTTCATTGGCTGCAGCTATTTGCTGCTTCCAGTTATGACCCTTGTGATTAAGCCAGGCTCTGAGCCCTCAAATCCTCTTCTGAAACGCTGAACAGCTTTTGTTCAACAACAATAGGAAACCACTTTTTGGCATCCAACCAAATGAATATTTGAGTGTTAGCTTTTCAAAAGCTATCTCATTAATTGAAGAAAGAAGCCTCTTTAGTTTTGTTTTGCAGAAATAGACAACATGTTACACTAGGCTGCAACTTCTGACTGCTGTAGGTAGAGAATACTTCCCTTCCTTGCTGCTGGAATCCATCCCTTGAGCATTCACTTGTTTGCAACAGCAGAAAGTTGGTCCCGAATCCTGCCCAGACCTTCTAACATGGTGTCCAAGGTTTCTTTGCTCAGTTCCACAGTCAGTGCAGAAACAACAGGATTATTTCCACATAAGGCAGCATCTTCCTGAATCTTTAAAATAGGAATGCAGATGTTAGTTGCATGAAAAATCCATTTATGTGTTTTTCCAGAGCCACTACAAAAGTCAGAGTTTAATACATAGATTAAACGAAATAGTTTGAATTTGGAATCCAGCATGGCACATTTTCTAAGCTGTGCCTCACTAGTGAAGTGCACTCCCATTGACAAGGGAGCAAGTGAGCATCTACTGCCACGAGTATTGGGATATTTTGAAGATATTTGTGGCAGGAAGCTACATGTGCATCAAAAGCATCTTAGCAGATACCACATAGGATATTTAACCCCACCCCCACACAGATACTAGATTTTAATTCCTCCTCTGAAACCCACTCATCTGATTTTTATTGGTTGGGGGGGATCCAAAACTGCAGAACACAAGCAGTAAGTTAGATCTACTCCCCAAATCACAGATGTGGCCAGTGAAGGAAGTTATTAGTAATCTCAAGTCATTTCCCAACTAATGAAGTCAGCTAAACATGCTGATGAATTCTTGGAATTAAAGGATGATGGCTTCATGATTTATCTTAAAAACAATGACTAGGAACAAACATGCTCATGCACACAAAACTTCCATGCAAGAGAGCTTTCATCAGACATCATTCCCAGGCTCTGTGGCATTTCAGGCACCATCTCTGAGTTAGTCTGAGCCCAGCAGGCAGGAGGCAAGCCCAGGATGCCTGTCTGGATGGGTGTGCTGTGCTGCCAGGTGCTGCCCTTTGTGTTCCAGCCCTTCCCAGCCACTGGCAGTACCTGCAGCTGCAGCAGGCAGGTAGGCACTGCCATCCTGACGATGCTGTCTGAGGAGGTCTTGATGTCCACCCTCCAGTCCATGTCCAGCAGGCGAGGCAGGGAGACTGGGGGGTTAAAACAAGGCTCTGTTAGGCCCAGCAGCACAGGATGATGGCACACCCTGGAACCTGGGACTCCCACCAGGCACAGGCCTCTCCACTCCTGGCCCTGGGGAGTGTACAAGCTTAGCTGCCACTAATGTGGTTTCCCCTCTTTTTATGGAATAAGCCAGCCTCAGAAGGCCTCCTCATGATACTGGAAAGGCAGAAAGGGTTCTCCCATCATTACATGCTTTGACAGTTCAGTGCAAGAAGCAGAGGGGAATTCCCAAAGCAGCTGGGAGAAGGAGAGCAGTAAGATGCCTTCTCCACATCTTTATGCCCTGCCTTGCTGCCTGCTACACTCAACTAATGTTTCATCAGGAGTTGCTCTGGCACCTGCATGCTTACTGCTCTGCTCTGAAACTGGTAAGAAAGTACTCAGGAAAGCTCAGCAGTATCAAAACATGCTATTTCAAGTTCCCCAATCTGGGAACCAAAGCATCCTGCAGTACAGCAAACATACTGGCAAACTGCAATCTTCACATTGCTTAAAAAGATTTCAAATATCATCTTAACTACATGCAGCCTGGCAGAAACCATTTATCAGGTGCAACACTGACATCAATGGCTCAGAACTGGAAACCTCTCAGGCCCACCCAAGGAAAGAAAGACAGGTCTAACTTGGCTACTAAGGAAAGAGCTGTCTCAGGAGGCAATTGCAGCCTGTCTGGATTCTGCCTATTGTAAGATGCTTAGCGTCCTCCCCAGAGGTTGACTGCCAGCCTTCCTACTGACTACAGACACTCAAATCACTTCCTCTCTGTGCTTTACTGTCTGACTGAATTTTTTTCCTGCCTGGGGAAAGGCTCTCTCTCCCTGCTCCTGCTGCTTCCTTACACAGAGCTCCAGGGGGCAGTGCACAACTGGCTGCCTCGCTCCTGCTTTGGGAACAAATTCCAGTTCACAGTCTGTCAGGGCCAGCATTTGGCAGCATTTGCAACAACACAAAATACATCTGTTTAGCCCTGTATGTTAATTTGCAAAGATTGATTGCTGGTGGCTTGGGAGGGGCAGGAAACCATTCACTTTTTATGTTAAGACAGATCAATCTGTTGGAATGTCTGCCTTGGACCCTCTGTAATGCATGTCAGATACTTCATGAATACAATACTAAGACAATCCATTATTTCCTAGCAGACAATCTCATTCCTGAGATTACTCTACTACTTACTCTGACTGGCTTGTGCTTCATTCCTCCAAGCAGAGCTGGGAAAAAAAAGGGAGAAAACAGTGTCAACAGTGCTTTGAGGGAATTAAAAAAATAATAAAGAGATAAGCATTTAGCATGGCTTATCCCTGAGTGAAGGGCCACCAGCAGTAAGCAGGAGACAGAGACTGCCTATGCTACTGAGGCCATGGAAAGGCTGGGACTGGTGGGTAATGGCAGGCAAACTGGTGACCAGCCAGGGGTTCTCCTGGAAGGGCAGCTCATCTAAAGCAGGTACCTTTCTCCCTGATTTTATCACATCAGTGGGCTCCAAGCTTTGAGAAGTACAAGCAGAGCTGCCCTCCTCTGCCACCACCTCATGTACACTCTGTGACATACACTGCCTCTGCACCTGAGCCATGGTGCCAAGTGGACAGATTTCTAGATACTACCTAGGTTTTCTAGAGCTGAAATCCAGACCTCTAAGTTTCATCATCAACATTTCACCACATGGCTGTTAAGATAAAAGGGGCTTTGCATATTGGGAATGTGGCCCACGTCTGTTTCAAAAGTCACGGGAGAACGCTGTGTGCCCATGGCTGTGTTTCACTGGCCATTCCACTCAGATGACACATTCTGTTCAACTCTGCTCATCCCAGCTTCTGTGATTATGCACACGAAATTTAGAGAAACAAGACTCTGCATGTTGCCAGCTATCCCAGTATTAAACCACGTACACAAGGCCTTAACTCTGCAGCTGAAAGCAAATGGCAGGTGGATAGCACTTACACGTTCTCCAAGATGATCTTAGTCAAGAGGTTTTTCAGATTTTGGTGGAAGTTTTCTGGGAAGAGACCGAGGATGTCTTCAGCGCTGGTCAGGCCGCGGTACACCACGTGCCTGGTGAAGCTGTGCAGAGCTGACACCAGCTGTCGGGAGAAGGCGTTTATTGCATTATTACAGCATCACAGACAGCACAGGACGGGCCTTCTCAGCCACGAGACACGGCTGATGGTGCGAGACCGACCCACCGGAGCCTTGGGCACCCGAGCTCGGCCCGACAGCCTCAGCAGGCTGGGCTGAGCCGC
>VXBS01006413.1:38926-60034 GCA_013400255.1 Sitta europaea
GACAGGAGCGGGCACAGGGGCCGGGACCGGGACAGGAACGGGCACAGGGGCCGGGACCGGGACAGGAACGGGCACAGGGGCCGGGACCGGGACAGGAGCGGGCACAGGGACAGCGACAGGAACGGGCACAGGGACAGCGACAGGAACGGGCACAGGGACAGAGACAGGAACGGGCACAGGGACAGCGACAGGAGCGGGCACAGGGACAGCGACAGGAACGGGCTCAGGGACAGAGACAGGAACGGGCACAGGGACAGCGACAGGAGCGGGCACAGGGGCCGGGACAGGAGCGGGACAGCGCATCCCTCCGTGTGCCGCGCTGGCCCTGTTGCTGCTCTCGCTGCCACACTCTGCCTTTTGGGATCCTGCTGTAAGGGCGCTGCTGTCAGCCATGGGCAGGTGCGGGATTTATCATGGCACCACCGCAGCGATAACCGACCCTTATCTGCGCGAGCTGTGCCTTTAACTTTTTAAGAGATTTAAATAAGTCCTCTTTCTGAGAGAGAACAAGGTCTTCTCTTTCAGCACGCCTGGCTCCAGGACATCGCTAATCTATGATCTTTCCCCATCACTGTCTCTGTCACATCGCCATCCTCATTTCCATCTCTGTTTGTTGGTAAGCAAAGTATTACACAGTGAGAAATGCAAACATATACACACTTCTTCCTCTGGGCTTCGGGAGCTTGGCAGGGAACAGGGTTTACTCTTGCAGAGGAACAGATTCCACATTATGCACTAGGAGAGGACAGAAAGTGAAGGGAAGGATGGTGAGAAATGTTGGTTTCCAAAATGAAAGGTTTGCAGCTAGTGGGTTAAACAATAGCACCCCAGTGGGAAACAGCATGGGGCAGTGGTTAAAGGTCGGGGTTTAAGAGCTGGGAAACCAGAGTCATGTTCTCTCGACCTTGCTTCAGTCTTTAGATGAATCAAGGTAGGTCACTTTTGTCAGGAGTGCCAGGAAGGTAATGGAACTCTCTGTATAACACATAACATCCTGCAGCAATAAGTGTGGGCATTTATTAACATCAGCAGTAAGTGTGGAGGTTGTGAAAGGATAAACAGAATGAAGGCACTGTGAAAAAAGCAACACCGTGTTGCTGAGGAAGTATGCCTAAAGGAAATGGGGATTGTTCACAGGATATTCTTGTACTTGCATTGTTGACCTCTTATAATCTGCCTGCTTGTCTTGTTCCAAACCAGTAAGACTAAAGTTTTCTACCGTGAGAGGTAAGAAGAATTTTTCTAAGCAGTAACACTTCTGAAATGCCATATCTAACTGGGGGAGAGGGACGTTTACATTTTTTCAGAGCCTTCCTAAAGAACTGACTTCACAAGACTTTAGTCAGAGCAGGTTGATCCATGTCTAGTGTTCTGGGTTTCTGTGGCAAGGTTCTGGTAGTGGGGGGCCCAGAGGGTTAGCTTTTTTGACAAATTGTTAGAAACTTCCCCCATGTCCCAGAGAGCCTGAACCACTGGCTCCAAGATGAGCCTGCCACTGGCCAAGGCAGTGATGGTGGGAGCACCTCTGGCATAGCAGGGCTAAGGAGAAAAATGAGAAGTAATTGTGGCCAGAGAAGAGAGGAGTGAGATTGTGTGAGAGAAACAGCCCTGCAGGCACCAGGCTCTCTGGAGAAAGAAGAGAGAGAGGAGCTCTGGGTGCTGGAGCAGAGATCCATTCCCCTGGTGCAGACCATGGGGAGGCAGCTGTGCCCCTGCAGCCCTCGGGGGTGCAGAGATGCACCTGCAGCCCCTGCAGGAGTCCACGCTGCATGCCTGAAGGAGGCTGTGAGCCTGTGGGCAGCCCGTGCTGCAGGAGGCTTCCTGCAGGACCACGGGGAGAGAAGCCCACGCTGGAGCAGTTTGCTGTCAGGACTTGTGGCCATGGGCCAGCTGGATGTTTCACACTGCATCCTGTGGAAGGGACACACGCTGGAGCACTCCATGAAGAACTGCAGCCTGTGGGAGGGACTCCAGTTGGAGAAGTTTGTGGAGAATTGTCCCTATGGGAGGGACACCGTGCTGCAGCAGGGGAAGGAATCTTTCCCCTGAAGAGAAAACGGTGTCAGGAACATCATCTGATGAATTGGCCATACCCCGTTCCCTGTAGCCCTGCACCACTGGTGGGGAGGAGCTAGTGAATCAAGAATAAAGTCCAGGTAGCAGGGAGGGGTGGGGGGAAGGTACTTTTAGGATTTGTTTTTCATTATCCTGTTCTGATTTCAGCTGGTAATAAATTCACTTAATTTGTCTGAGTCAAGGCTGTTCTTTCCACAATGGCAATGTGGTGAGTGATCTGGCTTTGTCCTTAACTCTTGAGCTTTTTGTTATATTTTCTGTCCCCTGTCCAGTTGAGGAAGGCTTTGGTGGGCACATCCAGCCAAGGTCAAACCATACCTGGGTTCAGGACTTAATTGTACAGAGTAACTTTGTCAGACCAGTAGGTGGAGAGATGAAAAGGAGGGGAGGGTGTAGGGTGGGGAGAGTAGGTAACTGTCACTGCCAGCTCTCACAGGAGTGTGTGGCAAGAGAACATTTACCCGTGAGTCACAGACTCAGAACAAAGAAGCTGTCTGCCAGTAAGCACAGCTGGCATCCTACTGAATTCATTCTTCAGTCCACCTCCTATTGCTGCCATTTCCCCACTCTGGGAGCCTTATAATTATGAAGAAATAATCACAGGTTTGATTTAATATCAACACTGAAATGTTGTTTGTTTAATATAAAATTTGAAACTGCTGAAGCTGACAGAAATGCTTAGTAAAATGCTTTATTTGGTTTGATCTTTTCTTTCTTTTCTTCCCTCCCTTCCTTCCCTTCTTCCTTCCTTCCTTCCCTTCTTCTTTCCCTCCTTCCTCGATCTTCAAGGCCAAGGCCTCCAAAATGAAATTATCAGGGATGAAGTGTGAGACTGCATCCTGTAAGGAAGGCTGGCCTGTGATCAGTGTGATTATCAGGAAGGTGTGAGAAACACCAGTTCAATTATCTGCTGTGCCAGAGGCCCTGCTCTCTGAGTTTGACAAAAGAAATCCACTTAGGGGAGCGAGATGGATGTGCTGACCTCCAGAGGTGTTTCCTCACAGCCCTTTCTTTGCCATGATTTCATGTCTGTGTCACCCAAGGGGACTCAGCTGTGAGTTCTGAGCCTGCAGCTGAGTCACAGCACAGTGTGCAGGAATTGGGTTGGATCTCATGAACCAAATTGCCCAGTCATTGAGTCTCAAAATTAAACTCTGCCTCTGGGCTGGCAAATATGCCTGCTCCCAGGTCTGGTGATGCAGCTGGAGAACTGACTGATGGGACACTCAGTTGAGCCAGCCCAGGGTATCTGCAAACGACTCTCTCTAAAGTAGTAGCAGGTTTTGGGGTTTTTTTTTTCCCTTGAGAAGTATAAAAAGGAAATAATAAATGTAGCTTCTCTACAGTTCTTACCAGGAGAGCTGTAATCTTTTACACTCCAGGGAAAGAACCAAATGGTTCTACCTCACTTTGTCCATTCAAGGGTCCCTGGGAGAGAAATCCTTGGGATATTTAGGATTTGATGGGAAGAACTAACAGATTTTTCCCCACAGCATAGCCTGTATTCACTGGAGCATGTGTTGCAGAGGAGTGGTCTCTTCCTTAAGGCTTCCAGCTGCAAGGCAAAGCTCTGCTCTGTAACTGCTCTCTGCTTGTGTGCAATTTTAGTAAGAAAGATGTCTATCCTTTTTGAAATTAGAAATGCAGACTTAGCTCCAAGGGAATGCAGTAGAGAGATGACATCAGGTGTGTTCCTGGGCCAGGATGTAGGCTGTGTGAGAGAGGGAAGCCCCAGCCAGTCTGTGACTAAGCCCTGCAGAGCCTCACAGAGCAGCATTTCCAAGCAGTCACCCATAATTGCTATTTTAACACATATTATTTTTGCTGCAATTCAGAAAAACTGATTGGTCTGTGTTATTGGGGAAAGTTTCTGAAGTGATCACTGGACTTGATGGGTAATCCCTGCTTTAACAGGCTTAGGCAAGTCAGGTTCATCTTCCAGTTTCCTACATTTATTTCTGTTGGTGGAACCCATTAATTCTGTGATAGTGAGAACAGGGTAGGAGCAGTGGGAATACACATGATTAGCAGTGCTGGCCTGGCTCTGCAGGGCTGGGCACCCTGCTCCTTGCCAGTCTGTTGTCTCTTGCAGTGGCCCAACAAAGTGTGGGATCAGCACCTTTCCTATTTGGCCCCATCTCTACTCACTAAGGAGCTGTCTTCCTGACAGGCTTTTATTGTTAAGGTTTTTTAAGGAATGGAGCCAAACCGTATGGTTGACACTCGGGTTTGTACTCTTCCCTGTCAGCATCCAATCACCTTTGGTGTCAGAACCCAGGCTGTGTGTGCCAGCCCTGGCTGATCCCAGCTCCAGCCAGGGGCTCCACAGCCCTGGCAGGGGGGTCACAGACCCTGGCAGCACCCAGGGACTCCTGGGGCTTTGAGTCTGACCCATGGAACAAATTACCACCTGGGAATGAGGAACTAAAGGGCACAAAATTCTAGATAGCATCATAGTAGTAGTTATAGAGTGAAAAGGGAATTTTTGGGGATTTTACCATGGGGGCTCAGGGGGTGAGATGGAGGGACTTGGGCATTGTCCTGTCCTCCTTCCTTCTTCTCCCTAACCCCATCTCCTTGGGGATGGTGGCACTTGGGGATGGGATTGGAGTAGAATGGAACTGTCTGACACAGGTGAGAGGCATTGGATCATCACTGTCAATAACTAACAGGTAGTTTGTAGTATAAAGTCAGTGCCTGCCCCTGGGGCAGGGTGTGTGCCTGGGGCTGCCCTGCTGAACAGACCTGGGCAGCCCAGACAGAAAATATCTGAGATAAGAAACAATAAAGCAACCTTGAGAGCATCAGCTGAAGACTTCTGCCTCATTCTTTCAGCAGCAGGGTTTGGAGACAGCAGAATTTATATATCTGGGGCTCATCCTGACCAAAGCAACCCCCAAGACTTTGGGATGAGAGTATTCCTCCCTCCCTGGCCTCTCAGCTGAAGCAGCTGAGCTGCCTTTGCAGTTTGGACTGCTGATACTTGAGACCTTCAAATGGGACTGCAAATTGGAGGGTAAGAGCATGCTGACAGATGTGATCCACAAGGCTCGTGCCAGCAGATACTCTGTGTGCTCTGTAAGTCTGTGGGCTGCAGTACAGCTGGAAAGTGAGCAGCCTCACACTGCTGTAAATCTTTTAAAACTGGAAAGTGAGCAGCCTAACACTTGCAAAGAAGGCATTGCACATTAGCAGCTCATCTAAGGTAATTTTCTTTGCCCTCTGCTGCAAGATAATCCCTATAAAATTTGATAGGCAGCTCAGACTGTTCATGAGATT
The DNA here is from genome assembly GCA_013400255.1 of Sitta europaea. Lineage (NCBI taxonomy): Eukaryota > Metazoa > Chordata > Aves > Passeriformes > Sittidae > Sitta > Sitta europaea. The sequence goes on from VXBS01006413.1 coordinate 44,282, forward strand.
ATGAATGTGTTCAAACTGCAATAGGACAAAAAGAAGCTTTTTGAGTGTTTTCCAGCTGACAGCATTTGGCCTAAGCATCATACCAAGCTTTTACCATTGTCTTTATTCAAGGTTTCATTCAGATTTAACAACCATTCATTGATGCTCACAAAACTCCTGGGAGAAAATTCTGTGTAAGAATCAATGGAACTGCATCTGGTGTTATAAATCAAATTAAAGCATGCAACAAAAAATTTTTCCATGAGGTATTTGCAGCCCCAGTGGCATAACAGTCAGTTCTGACAAGACAGAAGGAGCAAGCCAGCACAGACAGAAGCAAGACATTTAATAGCTCTTATGAAAGCAAAAAAAAAAAAAAAAAGCCTTTCCTGCCCACTCTCCTTTTGAATGGCAGTGTCCCTTAGCAGGAGGTGGCCGTGCTGAAGCTGAACAAGGGGCAGAGGCAGCACCAGCAGGGGCTCCCAGCTCTGCCTTTGGCTGCTGGAGGCCAGCACCACTCTGTGCCAGCCCCTGAGAAACCACAGGGAGAGCCCAAACATGCTGGAGCTCACTGGCAAAGGGTCACCAACAGCTGCCAAGGCTGTGTCCTGTGAGACAAGGTGTGCACAGCAGAGTCTGTAAGCCCAAGTGCCTGTCTCCCTTCAGGGCTCCTCTGTGCCAGCAGAGGTTCCCCCCAGGGGCTGTGGTTGATGGGCTCCATTGCTGGAGCCACTGCCTGCAGGAGAGCAGTTTCTGCTCCTCTGTGGGGCCTCAGGCCATCGTGGTGACTTCTGGCACTCTGGCCTTCAGAGTGGAACATCAAGGGCCAGCTCTGGGACTGTGATGATGCTGAGCATCACCAAACCAGCTGTAGGCTCATGTCATCAGTTCAATGCCCTGTGCTCATGACAAGGTCTCACTACACCCAGCCCATTGCAGTCTGCAGTGCTGCTGTGAGACAACCTGTCAACTCTGCTTAACCATTCTCAGTCTGCTGTGTTTTCTTGCTGCCCTCCCTCTCTTCCACAGCCTAAATTCCACTCGAGCACTGTCCTCTGTCACTGTGATGCACAGAGGGAACACATTAACACACACACAGGGGTTCAGGTAGAGAAGAAAAGAACTCTCCAGTTTATTGCTGACCTCGTATCTCTCAGTTTCTGGACAGTGAGCAGAGATTGGACAGAGCAGTTCCCACCTCTCCATCCCCACTGGGCACTGGAGAAGTCCATCAGGTGAGATCTTTTACAAAGAAATGCAAACATGATCCTTGTTTATTTTGCAATTCATGAGAACTGACTCCACTGTACTAAAACAAATCAGAAGGCTGATTGTCAGGGACAACAGTCCCCTGCACTGCCTGCCTGTAACCCCAGGGTGCCAGAGCCCCTGGCAGGGCCCCACTCACTCATTCTGCCCCAGCAGAGCCACCAGCCTTGAGCCCCCTGGCCCAGCTGTGCCTGTGCTCAGCTGGCACTCGTGGAGAGGGCAGGTGTGTGACACTGCCCCTGGCAGACCAAGGCAGCCCCAGGCACCTGGGACATCAAGAAATTGCCTTGTCTCTGCCCCTGCAGAGGGGGAGGGAAGGAGAGCTGTAAGGTGGTGGCTGAGACCCAAAACTGCAACAGGAACCCCATGGGTTCCTTTCACATGAGAACAGCTCACAGAGAGAGAACAGTCACCATTAGCTTGTTACATCTCAGTAAGGCAAAAGGATTCATATCCCATTATCAAGGAAATACTGGAGTCATTCAGGCCCTTTTTGTTGCAATTGCTGCCTTTTATTGGTTTGAAATGACACTTTTTGAGGGCTTATTTCTGCCTTACTATCTATGATTGTCTTTTCATTCTGTGCTAATGCGCTGGCTAGCTCAAAGAGCTCCAGATTTAGGTGTTAGGAAATAGCAATAAAATCATAAAGCCACAGTTTATTTCAGCTATGCCTTGATCACACATATAATTGCAACAGAAAACAGTTTCAACAGCAGTTTTCAATAAAAAGCAGTTTCTTTCTCTGTTTTATAGGGCTTAAAACTCAGAAAAGAGGAGGTATAACACAAACACTCAGAAAAGCCTCTATTAATGCCTCAACAGAAGAGCAGAATTGTAAAAACTAACAAACTGGAATATAAATGATTTCTCTTTCTCTAGAGAGGTAGAGCTTTAGCTCTGCCTCTCCACAACCACATGCTTGAATTACCAAGCCATCATAAGGGTAAATGTCAAGATAAATGCTTTGAAAATGTCCTTCCCTGTATTATTAGCATCACTATGGACTATTAAAATTAAAAGGCTCTTTAAAACGTGATTGACTTTTTCATTATTTGTCTGCTGCTGCCACTGTTTGCTTCCACACATGTAAGTAGTAAATCCCCAGAGGGGTGTTTCATATCTATATAAATGTATATTAAATGCTCTGCCTCTGGCATTTTAGAAACAGCACAAATGCAGCTGTGTTTGAGCATCTATAATTTCAGGCCATGAGCCAGCCTCTCACAGAAGTTTCCACTTGGCAGCTGATATTGTCTTCTCTGGAGTTTCACAAAATATCCGGTGTTGGTAACCAGGGTGTGTGAGGAGACGTCAGAACAGCAGAAATTATCTAATTACATTAAAACTGCAGGCTGTGTTTATGTGAAACATCATGCCACAAGTAAATTGAATCCAACGAGCTGTCTGCTGGGCTCTTAGCAATAGGATAGGAATGATGTGCAAAACAGTGCAAACTAAAGTACAAATTACTTTCTTTTAAGGGAAGCTCTTCAAGCAGATTATGTAAAATACACCAAAACAGACTTCATCCTCAATGCTTATCACCTATTACACAGTATATGCAGCACGTGTAACAGAAATTAATACTTTCTCTAGAAAAAGTAACCTTTAACCATTTTGTGTGCATTCACTGGGGGGTAGCACAAGAGAGGTGCTGTTTGGGGAGGGAAAACAAACAAGCAATTGCAGTTCTGCAGGTCAGGCAGTGATGCTGTGCCCGGTAGTGCTGTGTCCCCGAGGGATGCAGAGCAGCAGCTGTGCCCCTGTGAGCACACGAGGTGCAAACCAAGCTGGCAGGTGTGACTCACACTCAGCCTGGCAGCTTTGGCAGGTCTGCTCTGTCACAGGTGGGAACTGTGCACTGGCTGCTTACTCCTGAAAGCAGAAAGTTCTGGTGTTTATATAGTGCATGGCCTCTTGGCTGTTACTAATTAAATGAGGGGTTTTCTCTCAATCCAGAACATTTTATGGCTGTGGTGTTTTGTGTTTTTTTCCTCTCAGTAAACTGCAGAATGGAGCTTGCAAAACCTCCCAAGCCTCTTAGGACATGCTGTATTATTAAATGAGGGGTTTTCTCTTAATTCAGAACATTTTATGGCTGTGGTATTTCATGCTTTTTTCCTCTCAGTAAACTGCAGAATGGAGCTTGCAAAACCTCCCAAGCCTCCTAGGACATGCTGTATTTAACCCTGCCATCCCAAGGTGTGCAGTTTGATGAGTTAGCTGAGTCTTTTGGTGCTGAAAAGAGCACCTAAGCACTGGTGTGCTTGTTGTTCTGTTTTCTCCTGACTGTTACATCCTGCAAACGATGCAATTCATTGCTTGTGTCCACAATGGCAGCATTGTCCAGTGCCCCAGATCAGCATCAACTGATGTGTGATGCACGGTGCCTCATGGTACCAGAGACTGAATCAAAGGGCTACTGAAGAGTGCCACAGCTTCTAAAAAATGACACAGCTGAACCTAGAGTTTGTTTTGTTTTGGTAACTGTTGTTTAAACCTCCCCAGTATATTTTCAGTTAAAAACATTTTTTTGACATATTTGACATAAGGTTATAAAATTACCTTAGCTGAAGGATAAACCAAATGATCACAACTCAAACCTTAGGAACTCCCTGGCTAATAGCTATGGATGTTGCTCTGTCACCGGGGTGCTTGGTTGCTTTTACCCAGGTTGTGTCAGCACAAGAGCCTGGGGAGCCAGAGCTCAGGGGAGACAGCTGCAGGCATGGTTTTACTGGTTGAGAGTTCCTGTGCCAACAAGCTGTTTGCTGAGGATTTGTGCCAGCTCAGGAGAGAATCTGTGCATGCAACAGAGAGGCTGGGCATTGGTAGCTGACTTCATAATTTCAGGGTGTCCACATACAATACAAACCTGTGATTATGAAGGGCATATGGTATATAAAATGTAAATACAGTGGTGTAAACCAGGCCTTAAGGGTTCCTCCTCTCTGGCTTGTAACTCTTGGTGCCAGTGCTAGGCAGGAGCACTGAATCCTCCTTGCCAACACACAGTGATGTAACCTCCTGCAACTTCATTGTGCAGTGACACAAATACCACGGAGATGAAGCACCACTTTCAAGAAAAATTTCTTCCAGCAGTAAAAACAATGTTTAAGTCAACACAAACACTGGGTTTTGGTGATAAGGCTGGGTCACCAACTGTCCTGAATCAGCATGTCTTGAAATGAGGCAGAATGAGTTCTCATACCTCCAGACACAAACTGGCAGAGTTTAGAGAAGAATACACCTCAGGGAATGTGCGTAAAAGTACCTTGTATATATATACATATATAAAAAAATACCTTGTATACTTTATATACATATAAAGGTACCTAATGTTCCTCGTACACCAGTGTGGGAACAGCAGAACCATGTGTCAGCCTGTTGTGCTTTTTTTTTGTGCCAGAAGTGTGGGGCAGAGCACAGCCATGGCAGCAGTCCTGCCAGCAGTGCTTGTGGTGTGGCTCCACCAGTGGTTTAGTTTGGATCAGGGCTGTGGTTTTGGAGCAAATCTCCTGAACATCTCTATTGTCCATGTTCCATTTGCATCAGGGGCTGATTTTGAGTGCAGGGCTCTGCTGAGTGAAATTAAACTGAAAAATGTTCTCCAGGAGTGTAACCAACGTGCTCATTAAGCATTCACTCCAGGGGATCCAAATGGAGGTGATTTGAATTGGAAAAACCCTGGAATATGCATGGTGTGCATGTCAGATCCTCAGCAGCTTGTGTAAGGTATCTACAGATTCTTGGTCTGCTTGACCTCACCATGCAGAAGTAACTTCATCTGATTTTTAAGAGGAGTTGAGAGAACCTACTGAAAATTAGGCTCCTAATTTTTAATTTCATTTTCCCCATAAAAGAAATCGACCACGTGAAATTCTTTACTCCTCCATAGACTGAGATCATGAGTGAATTAGTGCTTACATAATATCACTGCAAGTGATTTGTCATTTCTGCAAATGTGCTGGTGATGGTGAGGAAAATTGCTAGTTTATTCTATAATATTCTAAAATATTTCACAACTTATATAAGTGATAAATATTTCAATTGTTGCTGGAAATGGACTCCCTTCAAGAGTGGAATGTTCCAGGGAATCAGCACACAAAATTACAATGTAACTATAGGAAGATGGGGGGTAAAAGGGGAAATTGCATAAAGAATCCCATGTCCTAGGTAAAAATCAGCATATTGCAACCTAAATTTGATTTGGACTAGCATTTGCCTCTGCTTTTATTGTAAGAGTCAATGTGATTTTTAAGTAGTCAGGATCCTCCCAGCCCCATTTTATTGGGAAACAGTCTGGAAATGCTCTAATTCCATAAGCTGAGGCAGAAGTTCTAGAGAAAACATGTTTTCTCAGGTAGAACATGAAGAGTATTCACAGCACCCTTGAGAATTTTCCTGTCTGCATTTCTAAAAGGAAAGACATTTGAGATACTGCTTAATGTCAGGACTTCCATTGATAAGTAAATGTTAAACACTGTTTGGAGAAAGCTGGATGTTAATTAGTTACAGCTGCATTTTCAACAGTTCTTACTAGAACTTTTTCTTAAGCAGAAGCAAACAGGAAGCACAACTCTTTCAGTATCACCACTGATTCAGATTTGATTTGACCAGGAAAGAAAAGTCTGTAGTGACAAAAATTTTAAACCCCTATTTCCTTCCTGGAACAGGAAATGTAAAAATAGGAATAGTCTACTTCCAAATCCTGCTAAAAGAGGTGAAAATATCTCACTTATTTCCCCCCAAAAAAGCACTTTACATTGTTTTTGAAAAAGCAAGTACAGTGACCTAACCAGCTTCATATATGAATATGCAGCATATTGAAAGAACTGACAGAAAACACAAAAGCACACAGAAATCCTAGCTACATGGGATGACTATAACAAGATCCAAACCAGCATCAATCAATTAAATCTCTGAGAACTATGAACCACTGTTGATCCATAAAATATAAGAGTCCAGATGATGGAATACTTGCTGATTTCTGACTGTTGGAGGACAGCAGTATCCATGTTCCACTCAAAATCCCCGTCAAAAAGGCTGTGCTTATAATGTGCAATTTAATTTTTCTAAAACCATTACATATTATTTATTAGATGTCAGGTGGTTTATTTATTGAGCAAATTGACAAACACTAGTAGCATGTAGAATGCCCCAGAGACTCCCACTTTCGTTTTCCTTTCCACCTCCAACCACTATTTGGCTTGTTAATTACAAAATGCTGAGAAACAGATTTCTTGCAGCCCGGGTTTGGGCCTGGGTATTAATTCTCAGCTAGAAACTTCCTGTCCTGCTTCTCTCTTTGTCTTGGTCAGCCTAAAACCACAGTAAACATCAAGTACTACACAGTTCTAACCCCAGTCCCCTTGAAGTGGGAGCCTCAGAGTCTAAAAATCTCCTTCTGCTGGAGCCATGAGGATCCCTGTGTTTGAACAGCTATTCCCATTTCTCAAGATAAGGAAGCAGGAGAGGAGCTTTAATATTTCTGAGGTCTGATGCCCGGGCAGCTACTAAAGAAGCAGTCATGTTTGGGGGCACTTGAACAGATGAACTGCTCTCAGAATGCTCTCCTCCCATCTCAGAGGTTTCTTCCAGAACACTTTCTTGGGAGCCCCAGCAGCCTGCACTCACCTCCTGCAAATACGATTTCCATGATTAGCTGGAGGTGAGCCAGCACCCCCAGGCCAGGGCACAGGATACAGCAGGGTTTCAGCATGAGCTGGGTTTCCTGGAGGGAAGTCCAGCTAAAGAGGAGTCTTGCATTCTCCCCAGTCCATTGTTCAGAGTGACTTGGACACTGGCCTCTTCTGTTGATTTGCTCAGACAGCCCATCTCCCTGCACACCAATCTGGGAGTGTACAGTAAACACTGGAAGCTCATTGTAGTGGTAATAAAGTATTGCAGCTACAAGAATCCAGATCTTCCTGGGTCAGCTGCTGACCTTGGTTCTTTCTGCCCTCTTGTTCCTGCTTGTGCAAGAAGGTAGGTGCAGGCAGTGTGTGTCCTGAGCATTGCTGCTGCTTTTGTCAGATGAGAAAAATGCCTATATGTCAGCAAAATGCCTTTTTCAAGGCTAATGGAGGAAAGAGAAATTTTGTTGCTTAGACTTCTGTATTTATAAGAGAGGAAAGCTTTTATTTGGTTAATTTTGTGGCCACTGTGTGTAGAGAAGGGGACAATATGGAATCACATTAAGGTTAGTTTGAACTGACTTCATTGACTTTGCAGTTCAGGTGTGGCTGTGTATTTGGCAGCAGCTTTACACTGTTCCTTCTCTGTGCCTCCTCTCAGGAACATATTCCATGGAGTTTTCTCCAGCAAGACATCTGTCCTTCACAGGCTGTGGAAAACACAGACATGAAAATACATTCAAAGGTACCTGCAATTGTAGAGGAAAAATGATTGAACTGCAGGGAGCACCTCGTGCTAGCTTCACCTTAGCTACTACAGGTTAAAATAGTGGTGGAGATGACTGAGAGAAGGAATTTTTCCATATGCTTTTCCTGTTCCTATGGTCCACCTAAGGTATCTGTGTTTGGCTACTGTCAGAGACAGAAATCTGAGCTAAAGGGACCCATTCTGGCCCTCAATATGTTACATACTAGTAACCAAATGCAAGCTGGCTGGGATCCATGCTAGCCTACCTGAGCCACATTTCTACAATCAGACATGTTTCCTATTTCCAGTTGCTTGTAACAATTGCATAATTGGACTAAGCAAGCCTCTCTTAGTGGTGGAGCCACTAATTTCTAAACAGGCTGATAAATCATGGCAATAGTAGAGCTGTCAGACAACAGGTAGGTGCCCTTGCTTTTGCAGCTCCCTTCCAAATTCCCCTGCCTAGCCCTGAACATCACCTCTCCCTCCCTGAGCAGCCCTATAATATCCATATATAATATATATTTATTATATCCATATCCATATATAATATATATATAATATCCACAATAATCCAGGGTAAATGGCTGTGTCCTTGGAGTGGTTTTGCTGTTTTGATTTCATATGTTTCAACAAGGTGTAAAAATAGTGGGGAAGGAAGGGAAGGGGGGAGGGAGAGAGGAAGTGAAGGAGAAGAGGCAAGCTGGTTTATTTGCTGGATTTTATTGGTTGCAAAGCCTGAGTGTTGTCCCTGTGTCTGTTCTAGTGAGTTGGCACCACATACACACACACATAAAAATCTCCCTTTTCCTTTAAATGGCTGAAATTCCAGTCTGGCCTGGCAGAAGGGTAAATTCCACATAAAGAGCAGTCTCCATGGAGAGTTTTTGAAAATAAATCAAAAACCTGAGAGACTGAGAAAAATTCTGAAAACTGGCAATGAGTCAAAATGATTTACCCAGCTTCATGTTGGCACAGTTGGGATATGACTGCCCCCCACAAAAAGGCAGAGCCTTGGACACAGATTCCACAGCTGGTGTTCACAAACCTGTGCTAGCTCACTGGAGAAGTGTGTCTGTACACACAGCCATGTGGCCACCATAAAGTGTTGCTCATGAGCCATATGAACATGTGCATATGGGATTCTGGAGTTAAATGCATTTATTCTGGCAATCACAAGCTGAATTCCACAGGTGCTCAGACCTTTCTAGCTTGCAAAGACTCATCCTGTGCAGAAGGTTGATGTACAGTCTGCATCTTCCTTTATGCACTGCTTTTAGCATCTTGTGTCCTTCCTCCTGCTTTATGGTGTGGCACAAAGGCTCTATGTGACAACAATAGATAATTTGGGATCAGAAGCATCTGATAACATGGAGAAAATCTGTGGAGCTCTCCTCCACTTTACCATCCACATACCTCCCACAAGCCATGCATGTTATAGGGGTTTGCATTTTGCTCTGTACATTGAAATGCAGTTGACATTTCCAATGCCTCTACTGTCCACTAAGGATTCTCATGCCTCCTAGTTCAATCCTACATGTAGCCTCACTGTGTCAGTCACTTCTGTGCCAGAAGTCACTGCCTCTCCTCTGTGAGACAAGAGTTTGGTCAAGGAAGGGGAATGTAGTTCCTGACTCACTCATTGTGCCAGGCCCCTTCTCTGTGCAGATAAACTCAGAATGGGTTTTCTTCTCCCCTCACACAGCCTCCACTGTCTTCCCCACAGCACAGCCCCATTCCTGGGCAGACAAAATAAAATACTTTAGCCAGTAAAGGCGTCTTCCAGTGAGGCCAGCACTACTATTCTGGAAAAGGTGACCTGGCAGTTACAGGACAAGTCAAAAAAGGATGAATAAATAAGCACCAAGCTGTAAACATGTTCGTTCTGTCTATGGCACCTGGCTGCATTCTCTCATCCCTCCATTTATCAAGGAAGGCAGGGTCACCTCTGGGAGGTGAGGAAAAGTTGTCAGCAGCTGTGCCAAATCAGCAACATAAGCCACAAAACAACAAGTAAGAGTCTTGCTCCTAGAGGAAAAGGCATGTCTGCCCATCATCCACCAGCTGTGGGATGGCTGAGGGTCCAAGTCTCTCCCACATTCTCTCTGAATATAAATACAGGCAGAGCTTCTCTGGTCTCTTTTGGTACAGCACATGATTTCCTCATGGTCCCTGACTAAACTGATTCTTGTGCCAGTCAGCTCAGGAGGAGAACATGTTCTGCTGTGTGCACACAGATTTGTTTTCAGCTCGGTCTGAGAGCTACAGCAAAGTGATGGTGCCAAATGCATTTAGGAGTGTTAAGGAGGAAAGCCTGGCTTTTTCTCACTAAGAGAAGTATACCCCCAGTAGTGACTTTCACTGCGTTGGAGTGCTTCTGTCCTGCAGAGCGTAGCATGGTCTGCAAATGAGGTGTAGAAAGTGAAAAAAAGACAGACTGAAAATCAAGAGATGAATCACACCAAGTCAAGGATGAGTAAAGGAAAACACCTTAGAAAACTCTCATAATTAGAACAGTGCGATTTGGCACACATTCACCAGTGCTCATTCATTTCACCTCAAGAACCATGTCAGCTTCCAAAGACAATACAGCCCAAAGCTGGTGCCAGCAGAGAGCTGATGTATGAAACACCAAACCTCTCTGCAGCTGAGCCGTAGGCCAGCTTGCCAAAATTACCCAAATTGCCCCCTGTGGTGAGCTCTTTACTGGCACAGCCTGCAGATCCTGAGCGGCCCCGGGGCTGGGTCCAGCCAGGCAGCACACGTGGCAGAGGAGCTCGCAGCTCTCCTCCCGGGGCTGCCTTACACTCGGAGGACACTGAGAGGCTCTGCTGGACTCAGGCTGCTGTCACAGTGGGACTCACACAGCACTGGATCCAGTTCCCTTTTTCAGACGCACAAAGTGAGGTCAGGTCCCTGTGAGCAGTGCAGGCAGTGTCACCTTTGTCACCTGCTCCCCTTCCTGCTCACAGAGATGTTGGTGGCACAAGGCAGGGGCAGTGCTGGGCAGAGCCAGCAGCCAAAGCCAGCCTGAGAGTGCTTCTTTCAGTGGCAATCACAGCTGACTTTGGTGAAGCTAAGATATAAGAAACTGCAGTAACACAAAGACAGGAGAGGAACTGTGGTGATAAGCAGAGGACAGGCCAAGAGAGGGAAGGAAAGTAAAAGGTATTGCTTTCCATGTAAGAGGTGAGTGCAATGACATTTGCATTGCTGTTCTACATAAATATGAGTGAAGATTATATTTTTGAAAGCTGGAGGAGAAGATATCACATTAATCTTGGTATGAAGTGACTAAAGTCAGGCTGAGCTATATTGCTGTGTGGGTAATAAAGGACATTATTTCAGAGAAGACACCCAGAAATTATCTGTAAAATTTAGACATTGCCTGAAAATGAGAACCTAGAGAAAATATAGTCTGACTTAAAAATAATGGCCAAATAAATGTGTGTATTTATAGTTAGTATAGTAAGCTCAAAAAGGAGGAGAAGGGACTGAAGTAGAGAAGACAAGCATGCACCAGTAATTTAATTGGGGTCTGTGTGTGAAATTACTTGAAGTCAAGAAGAATAGAAGTGACCAAAAGAAAAAAGCCATCCCAGAGGAAGCCAAAGGATGATACACTGATGAAACAATTAAGGAGGAAAAGGAAATTGTAAGATGGAAAATGAAAGGCAAAAGGACTGCCATGTGTTCAAAGATTGCTGACATGCCAGAGAAGATGGGAACTGCTCTGAGGATTCACTGAAACATGGTGATTAGAAAGTGTGACACAACAGTGATGCAGGAGGTATGGAAAGCAGATTGGAGAGGGTTTAAGTGGATGTGTAAGATTCCAAGTAATGAATTTAAAGATTCCATTTACTGACCTCAGGGATGAAAGGCAAGAGGGAGATGGAGCAGACAGAGAGCTGGAGAGACAAGTCAAAAGTGGGATGGGAAGACTTAAAGCAGGAGGATGGAATGAATAGTTTATTATGCTTGCATGTGACCTTTGGAAATTTATATTATGATTTCTAGCAGGGGTCACTGTAAGAAATACTGGCTGCCACTGCCCTTTCCTGGCTCTGATTTGTGGTGTGACTGTAAAGCATCAAACACAAACATCCTTCAGTCCTTTTCTCCATTTAGATCTCTGCCCAGGGGCTATTTTGTTTGTCTTCTCCTCGAGGTTTGCCACTGGCATGACAAGCAGTGCTCTACAGAGGAGAAAGCTTTAGAAACACAGAAATTAAAGATGGAAAATTCCTCTGTAAAAGATCAACCAGCCCACTGTGCTTGGTAGGCCAAGGGATAAACACTGTGTTGTACTTATTTAAAACACCACCAGAAGTCTCCCACAGCAACTGCTCCACCAGGCAGTGGATCCTGCAGCCAAGCCATTGCCACAGGAGTTATTGTCATTTTTTGGCCTTGTTTCATCCTAGTTTCTCCCTCTGCACAATAATAATGCTCTCCCTTCTGTAAACCAAAATAGTTGTTCTCCCACAAGTGTGTCTATTTTTTTGTAGCATTGTGTCCTACACACTGTGCACAGCTGTATTTAGTTCTTTCAACTCAGGGTCTCTAAATCAATCCTCATCACTTCTGCTTTTTTTTAAAAATAAATTCATTTATGTTTACTGATGTCTTTTTGATGAGAAGATAGTCAGGACTGAATGCAATAGTCCAGAGTTTCCCCTACACTACCAGTAACAGAGGCTTTTGTTACAGTTTCTGTTTATGAACTCTACTATCCCATTGTTTTCTCATTTCTGGTTTTTTTTTTTCCCTCCCATCATCTCAAATTATGGGCCTGTCTAATTTACTGTCTGCTCTCCTGCTATTTTAGGTCTCTCTCAGCACTACAGCTTCTGACAATTCGTCTTCACAACGAACAGCTGTGACTTGAATTATTTTTTGATAGATGAAGTAGTATACAGAAACATGTATAGCATGTTTCCCTGTGGAACTACATTTTGCTTCCTGAGTATCTTTTGTGCTAGAGCTTTGACTTGTAGAATTAATAGGCTAGTGTACATCCAACCCCACAGCTTAGAGGTGTTTCCTTCCCTTCCCTTCCATCCCCAAACTTGAAATCATAAAAATGAATATTAAATAGCAACTAGAGAAAAAATTTTAAAATTCTCTTTGAAAGAGTTGTTTAAGCTTCATTGCATCACTGATACATGAAATTTTCTCACTACAGTCCCAAGAGAAAGATGAATTGCTTTGTTAAATAATTTCCAGTGTCACTGAGGATTACCAGATGTGTCCTCCTTGTCTGAGATGTGATCAGAGGTTGCTGCTCCCATTTGTCTGCCCCATACTCCTTACTGGAATCTGCAAGGTAGCTTCAAATGTAGTTATTGCCTAATCCTTTGTTACCAAAATCATCCACTTTAGTTGAAGTCTTTTTTTTTTTTTTTTTTTTGCTGGTCCCTCCTCCCCACCACATTGGACAGATGCAGTAAATACTTGCTATCCTTGCAGATGGAAAGGGCAAGAGATGCTTGTGGATAGGATAAGAACAAAATGTAGGTTGGTGGCTTCTTAGCTTGTTTTAGCTGCAACCCTCAGCTATTTGAAAACTAGTTTCAGAATTGGTGATTCTTCAGGTGACCCTCCTCACAGACTACACCGAGGGTCTTTGCCCAGGATTTGTTTCTGGGAAGCACAGGATGCTGCAGACCTGTTGGATCACACAGCCAAAGCAAAGGCCACACAGTGTGGGTTCATCCCATCACCAAGAGCATTATTAGCAAGCCAATAAAAGGTCACATCTGTTAGTCAGGACTCTTGTGGTTAGGCTGGGTGAGGGCAGGGTGTGTGCATGCTCGGTGTCACTGCACAGCGTGCTACACAGAGGATGTGCAGTGTTAGCGCAGAGTGGCAAAAACAAAATTAAGGCTGTAGCTATTTTTCACACAGCTGTTCGTTACAGAAATGTCTGTGGCAGCATTGTTGATGTTGTCAGTTTGCTGCATTTCAGTTCTGAGGCAGTGCTGCAGGACAAGGCCATGGCAGAGCCCGTTCTCTCACAGCAGAGCATTTGCACCACACATTGTCTTGGGGCACAGAGCAGACACCTGTGAATGATCACTTGAGCTTTCTTCAAAAACCATATTCTTCTTTTCTTGCTCAGACCACAGCTAAAGGGGAAAAAGGAGAAATTCAAGGTAATTTTTCTCATCTGTCAACCTGAACACAAATCTTTTCTCTTCAGATCCCTTTCACTGCTACCTTATTCCACTTGGGCAAGCTGTAGGGCAGGATTTACCTTATCTAACTTTGAAAGCTAGGTGTGTTTTGCATAGACTCAGATAGCTAAAGTTAGGTAAAATGAATCCCACCTAAGTCTTTTATCTCTTTCTGCTGAGCTAATATTTCTAGTTGTCTTCCTTGTCTGCCCTTGCCATATATTAAAGTCTTGCATAACATAACTAGGGGCCTCACCCTCAGAGACAAAGACTGTTTTCTTTCCAAAGAATCCTCACTTCTTCCTAATGAGGAAATTAAAGAGGACCTCCCCTTTCCTTCTGGTGTGGTGGCAGGGGTCTTTTCAGCTCTTTCCTTCCTCTTCTCCCAGGACTGAGAGTCCAGCCATACCTCAGGGTGGTCACAGTAAGTTTGTGTCGTGGCAGTGATGTCCCTCAGTGGTAGTTCTGAAGCTAAAACAACAGGGGTATGGCAACCAGCTTTTCCTTCATAAACCTTATGCAGGAATTTGCCCCACACCTGAAATGTACTGTCAAATTTTGATTCATAACCATGTGAGTTAAAATTTGGGGACAGATGCCAGCTTGTGGGATGGTGTTTTGGTATTTTTTAGAAAATCTGGGAATTTCTCTTAAATGGAGAATGCCAGCTGAATAAATATGTCAGGTTACCAGACTCTTCACTGGAAAATTCCTTAGGATTTTTGCTGGCCCATGGGGAACAGTTCAAGCACAGTAAGTCACATCCTTGCTTTGCAGTTGATCTACCCTCAGTGATGGTCACTGCCCAGTTATACCATGAGTCACAGATTGAGACTGACACTCAAACCCCACTTCAGCAGTGCTGTCTCTGAAAAAGATACAACTGATGGCTTGAAGAGCAGGGGCAGAATGAATGTCAATATGCATTTTTAATTATTAGTAGATAACTGATTTTATGTTCTGAGTAGGTATCAACTCTCATCATATGACACACGAGTCTGGGACAGGAAATATGTTTTTGTATGTGTTCATACAGCTTGCAGTAGTGTCTTGTCTGCAATCCCTAGGTAATGATTTCGTGTTTGTAATTGTAAACCCTAACTGGCAGAGGCAATGGACAGCAGGTAAGATTCACAGTACCTCAGTGAGTCTTTGTTTTAAACATCTGGAGACAGAAAAAAAAGACTTGAGAATACCTCTCCTAAGAACACGTATGGCAGCTGTTCTTACCTAAGCTTACTTTGGATACCGACACTAAAGTGCTGAAGGATCCCAGCATGAACTAGTGGATTAACATATTGGTTTCAGAGTAGCACCAGCTTTGTTTTCATTCTGAGACCAGATACAACTCAGTTGCAAAGTTATGATCTGATTTCTCTTTACAAGGAGTGGATCAGGTTACCAAGCTTCACCAGTACGGTGCATAATACACAAAATCACACTATTTTACCGATAAAATCTGTCTCCTTTAAGCACTTAAAAGTCTCAAGTGTTTTCAATTAATGAGTAGCTCTCCAAAAGTCAGCGTAACTATTTGACTTACATGTTCCATGCGATTGCTCCCTGATTGCAACTAATTGCGGCTTTTAATCTCTTTAAGGACCCTGAGTTACAAGTGGTTCATTTCAGCAGTTTCCTGTTTCTGATACCTGCTGTAGGCTGTGACAGCGCAACGGGAGCAAGCTGCACGGCGCTGCGGCTGCCGGGGGAACCTGGAACCGGGAGATCGGAATAAAATAAAATCATTTGAAGCGGCACATCGCTTTCCCCGCCTAGCTGTGGCTGGGCGCGCCCCGAGCCGGGAGCCGCATCCCCCGGCAGGGGCCCCCCGAGCTCCTCCATCCTTTCCATCGCCTTTCTCCCTTAAGGTCAGCAGCATTTAAACTTCCTGGCTGCGGCGGGGCTCGGGAGGGCACCCGCGGCGGGCCCGGCCCGGCCC
>VXBS01006413.1:60384-98408 GCA_013400255.1 Sitta europaea
TGGCCCGGCCCGGCCCGGCCCGGGTAGCGGCGCTCGGCGCAGGGGGTGCGCTCGGGGGGCGGCTGCGGAAGGGAGCGGGGAGGGCATCAGACCGGGGTGAGTTCTCCATTTAAAAATATTAAAAATAGACCCTCCGGCTCCATAGCGCTGCCGAGTGAGTCATTTCCAAACCAAATGTCTGTCTAACCCTTCCCCTCAGGAGATGCAATAATTCTGAAACCGGGGCGGAGGGAAAGAGGTTCTCCCGTCTTTCTCAAAATAAATTGAATCAGCACGTAGAGGAGACAAAAGCCGTAAGAGTAGCTGGCCACCTGCTTGACAAAGAGAAGCGTAGCCCCATCCCGTTCTCTCCTCCCTTGTGCCTCTCCCAACGTGCACTCGGAATCTCTCTGCCCTAGGAACATTTACAGTGCTTTCCAATTTCGTGGGCGTAATCTACTTTCCAGTTTCTTCCACTACCAAACACATTCACTGCCACTGTCTTCTCCATGGGACATCAGCCACAGCCACCCGTCATTCCAGCAGTGACCCCAGTCAATGCAGCTCCTGGCTGTCTCTGCTGGAAAGAGCAGTCCAAAACAAAGCATTTCTTTCCCCCACCTTTTCCAGTCATATGATGATTTGTTCATGTAAGTGAGCTGTCTTGACTAGAGGGGCATTTCGTTTGTCAAAAACAAGTGCTGAGCATATTTATAGGCAGTGCTGCAATTCTGTGATGTGAAAGCTCTTGGTCGGGCAGAGCTCGTCGGTACCTGATCAGCATGCAAGACCTGTTTACATCTCACATATAGTGCTCTGTGCATATTTAATGTAGATACCCATAGATCATATTTCATGGCAAGGCAGCAGGCACAAAACACAGGAGCAGTAATGCAGTTACGTGTTTCTTTGTCTTAAACAGATGCCATGGTCCAACTGTGCTTTAGCCCCTGACAGTAGAGCTCTAAATCAGGGCAGACAAGACACTGGTCTACTAAGGAACTGACTTTCCTGAAAACCCCCAGCTGCAAGCAAAATCCTATCCTCTTACCTCTGTGAAGAACTTTGTTAGCATTTTGACAACAAAAAATGATCTGCAGTTGAAAATCTGTGCAGTAAATTATGTCAGCTGTTTTACAGCCATGACAAGGATGTTAGGCTAGAGAACATCATCTGTGGGAGCAACCTAAGAGTTAATAGCCTGTCTGTGTAGGTAAGTGGGGAATTGTGATGTAAAAGCACTAGCATTCTTTTTGTGCTGCTTAGATTAAACTTCTCCTATTAAAGCTATTTATACTTTTTACAGCCAAGAGGGACCATTGTGACTGTCACATAGGGTGAAGAGTGCTAAGAAATTCCTGCAGAAGGCATGGACTTTTCCTTTAGCTGTAGCATAGAAGAGATTCATGAACTTAGGGGTGCTACCAAAGTACTGACCTTAAAAAATGAAAAGCTTATTCACTTGTGTTCCAAAACACAAGAAAAAGTAGATTTCAGATCCCAAGTAAATGCAAATTGCACAGTAATCTAGGACGAGGTATGCTCTTGATGCACAATTCATTGGCATTCAGAATGTCACTCTTGCTGAGATACAACATCTGAGGGGGCAAAGTTCTTGGGCTTGGGTCAGAAAACATGTGCATTTTGATGAAGCCAGGGAGAAACCTTTCCAGAGGTGGATTATTCTTGGTTGTCTAGGAGGGGGGTGTCCTAAATCTCTGGCTGAAGTAGCTGTCATGTCAGGTGTGGTGGGCTGGGGAGTACAAGTGCACTCAGGCCCTTATTGGGAGTATTTTTTTATATGTCAGCTTAATGGTAATATTTCCTTTTGGCAGTTAAGGTGACAGTTTTGCATTTGTCTTCCACCTTCAGGGTCAAATGCTTTGTAATAATTTTATGCAGTGTGTTTATGGGTTGTCTGATATCACCTGAAACTCTGATAAGGCTTTCAACGTTCACTTTCAAAGTTCAGCTGGAACACAGGTAGTGTTTGCTGAGTCCTTACTCCCTTTTGGAAGAATTTCAATTCCTTAAATTTCCAGCAACAAAAGGCAGAATAGGTGAGATATTTAACCTTCTCTTTGATGTAGCTTCCTTTCTTACAGAAAGAGTGGAGGAATGGGACTTGCATGTATCAGCAAGGATTTAAAAGTAGCAGACACATAAGTACTAGAATTTTATCCTTTTTGTAACTCATATTCAGGGAGTTCAGGTTTCATGTGACTCTTTTAGGCGCCTGTAGTATTTGTGGATTTTTTTTTTTTGCCCATAATGTATGGCCTTTTGTATTCATTGTTTCTGCTGATGTGAGCTCAAGCATAAATATACACTGACTAAATATGTGCTGGGTTCCAGGGCCTTTTCAGTAGGGCATAACAACCTGTTTTTACTGCACAAGATGAGTCTAAATGCAGCTCAGAAGATGGACTGGGGATTTTAGCAAAACCCCAGTTACACTACAGCTGGCTGAGGATGGGCTGTGATGCATAAGCAGCTACTTAACTGTCATGTTTTGTATCCCCAGGGTTAAAAATGTGGGGGCATTCTTAGGTTTTTAATAACAACAATGGGAATGTGAAAACAAAAATCAAACAAAAGGGAATAAGAATGAAGTGCAAGAAAGCACTAAGATAACAGATTGTCATTCTAGTTGCAGTAGAGATAGTTCTTAAATAATTTTGGTTGCTGACTTATTGTTCGATTTTGATGAAGTATGTCTTGCATTCTTTCTGATTAACATTCATAGAAAATTAAACATGTCATTACATTTAGAATGTTAATGACCTTTTTGCTTCTGTAATTACATTTTTCTCTCACTCCATGCTTTTGCCTGGCATACAATCATAGAAACATAGAATGTTTTGGATTAGAAGGGGCCTTAAAGATCATCTAGTTCCAAGCCCCAGACGTGGGCAAGGACACCTTCCACTAGCCCAGGTGGCTCAGAGCCCTGTGCAACCTGGCCTTGAACAATTCCAGCTTCTCTAGGCAACCTGCTCAGTGTTTCATCACCCTCACAGTACAAAGTTTCTTCCTAATGTCTAATCTAAACCTATTTTCTTTAAAGCCATTCCCCCTCCACCTATCACTGCATGCCCTTGCACCCAGTTCCCCTCTGGCTCTGGAGGGCCCCTTTCAGTGCTGGAAGGAGCACTGAGGTCTCCCTGGAGCTGTCTCTTGACAGCCCCTGCTCTCCCACCCTCTTCATGGAGGAATGGCTCTCCTCTCCTCTCATCATCCTCTGGGCTCCTCCCAACAGGTCCACGTCCTTATTGTGCTCCAGAGCTGGATTTGGATAAATAACCAAAATTATTTAAGAACTATCTCTACTGCAACTAGAATGACAATCTATTATCTTAGTGCTTCCTTGCACTTCTTCCTTTTTGTTTGATTTTTGTTTTCACATTCCCATCGTTGTTATTAAAAACCTAATTAATATTTAAAAAACCTCAGCATTGCAGGAGGGGTCTCAGGAGAGTGGAGCAGAGGGGAGAATCACCCTGTTCAGCCAGCTGGCCCCACTGCTGTGGGTGCAGCCCAGGAGTGACTGTCCAGAGTGTGAATGGGCTGCAGCTGCACGTGGCTGGGGCAGCTCAAGGTTCTTCTCCAAGTCCTTCTCCTCAGGGCTGCTCTCGATGCATTCCTGGCCCAGCCTGTGTTTGTGCCTGGGCTTGCTCTGGCCCAGGTGCAGAACTGTGCTCCTCACCTTGCTCACCTTCACGTTCTGGCCCTCGAAGCTGCCCAGCTCCCAGTGGATGGCATCCCTTCCCTCCAGGGTGGCCATTGCACCACACAGCTTGGTGTCAGCAGTGAACCTGCTGGGGATGTGCTCAGGGCCACTGTCCTTGTCACTGACAAAGGTGTTAAATGGCCTGTTTAAACGGTCTGCCTGTGCCAGGACTGACCACTGCTTTCCCCTTGGATAAAGTGCCATTCATTTCAANGTGACTGTCCAGAGTGTGAATGGGCTGCAGCTGCACGTGGCTGGGGCAGCTCAAGGTTCTTCTCCAAGTCCTTCTCCTCAGGGCTGCTCTCGATGCATTCCTGGCCCAGCCTGTGTTTGTGCCTGGGCTTGCTCTGGCCCAGGTGCAGAACTGTGCTCCTCACCTTGCTCACCTTCACGTTCTGGCCCTCGAAGCTGCCCAGCTCCCAGTGGATGGCATCCCTTCCCTCCAGGGTGGCCATTGCACCACACAGCTTGGTGTCAGCAGTGAACCTGCTGGGGATGTGCTCAGGGCCACTGTCCTTGTCACTGACAAAGGTGTTAAATGGCCTGTTTAAACGGTCTGCCTGTGCCAGGACTGACCACTGCTTTCCCCTTGGATAAAGTGCCATTCATTTCAACTCCTTGAGTGTGGCCACCTTTAAGAAAGCATCCTGTGGCTTGTCTGTTCCTGTCCTGTGAACTCCCTCAGGAATTTGTGTGTGGATTTCACCACATTTGCCCAAGGAAGGAATGGTCTAAAAGGTCAAATGGTCTAAATGGTCAAAGTTTCTCTGAGATCTGTGAAAATATTTTTAGAGCCCATGCTGAAGGAATGGCTCTTTGTGGGTGTTATCACTTCTCACATAGGTGAAATTCAGAAGGCAGAGTACTGCTAGATTAGTTTCTGGGTTTAAAAACATATTTGTTCAATTCAGCCCAAAGGCTTTTTCTGCAGAAAGGGTTTGATAGCTTACTCATACTTGTGTCATTCAAGTGCTACATTCCTGGGCTGTTTTTTTCCAGTAGGGGTGCATTTACTAGGGCATCTGTTGAATGCTGCCAGTGGAAGGAAATAACTGTGTGTATTTCTTCTTCCTTGTTTTCATGTGAGTTCCCATTTAGCTGTATTTCTTGGAAATCACCTCTAATCAAGTGAATTTAAGACTGGTAGGTCTGGGAGCAACATGAGCTTCTGGACTGGGGGCCTGAGATCTTTGTAGTATTGCTTTGCTATTAAATCAGCTTTGGTTTTTGGAGTGTTAACAGCTCTAGTAAAGCCTTGCTGTAGAATTCCAAACTATGCAGTGGTGATTTTACATCTGCTCTGGGTTGGTGGGTGAACCTCAAAAGAAGGATGCAGATAAGTTTGGTGCTTAAAAGAATCTGTGCTGGCTGCTGTGGATTAGGATAGCACTGCTGTGATCCATTTTGAAAGGATGTTTTATCTCCAGCTGTTATGGATGCAACCTTATGGAATGCCTAAAATACCCTAAAGCTTTCAGTTGATCAGGAAATGGTCATAGATCTTATCTTTGCCCCTTATCCATTCCTCCTCTCAATTGGATTGGTTTCTTATTGTACCAAAGAGGTAAGTGTATTTTTTTGTTCTCAAACCATTCCATAAATTTTATTTTTTTAAACCCATGTGACAATATTGCTTCTTACCTTTCATAGCTAGGTTTTGGTGTGGTAATTGCTTATTTGGGGGATACAATTTATTTCAACCAGATGAAATAATCCACTAGTGCATCTCATTCAAATTTGTCTCTACCTTCATTCTGGTCAGCTAAGTGATTCTAATGAGCTGTTCTCCTCTTATTCTCACCCAAGCATGTAAGAGAGTTTTGCAACACGAATTTTTAATAGCCATAAAAATTTTCTCCATTTTTTGAATGATGTAAGTCCTAGGAATTAAAAAATTGTTTGAAATAACACAGAACACCTATGGTAGAAAACAAAACAACTTTGTTGTCTTAGATGCTACTCCTCTATAAGAAGATACTTGTTTTTCTGTGTGTCCTTTTCTATGAGCAGATCATTTTAGTTCACATTGAACTGGCTTGCTCATTGTTATTATTGATTTCTTACATTTTTTAATGAGTAGTTGTACTGTCATGTATATAGATGTGAAGTAGCAGTCTTACATTGCACTGGCTGTAAACTCCAAGGAGGCTGCAGGGGTCTCTCAACCACAGAGAAGGTTCTCAGACCATGGTGGGATGTACACACCAGGTTTTTTCCCCTCCTCATATATCTCCTCTCACTCTTAAGCAGAGTTTCACTTTGAGTTTCAGGTTTGATTTAACCTCAGAAACTCAGAGCACAACTGAGTGGTTACCACTGAATTTCTTTATAAATGGTTCTGTTATCAAAGCCAGCTTAGATCTGTTTGTGAGTGTTTGAGATGTGTGGTGAATAAAGTCATGGTGTGGGTCAAGCTGGAAGAGGGAATATGCAGAGGATGGGGATGAAAATCAGGGATGCTGTTGTCTCTATTATGGAGATGGGTGTGTACTAGGGAGGGGAGATCTTGTTTTGGGTAGCCAGTGGTTTGTGGCAGTAAAATTGTTGATTATATGATTGCATACCAGAGTGTGAACTTTGTATCAAGAGGGCTGTTTTCGCCTGTTCTATTGATGTCTTTTTGATAACATGTTTAAGCTCAATAGTTAAAATCTATCAATTTTAATTACAGATACATGAGGCCAGTAGAACTCTTCAGGATTATTTATGGGACATCGAGTTGCTGCCTTTGTGGTGGTGAAGTCAGGGAAGAAAAATATAAGAGACACCTTTTGGTACTCAGTCAGCTTAGGAGGGAAGAGGTAAGGAGAGGTAGATCAGATTCATCCTTTTCTCTTCAACACTCTCAAATAATTTGAGAGATTCATTAAAGCAGCTTAGAGGATCCTGACTTGCAAGGTTGAAGACCAGGCTAAGTCACTTCACTGGCTTAGCAACTTTTATTTCCTCAGCCAGAAAATTGAGCTAATTATTTTTACTCTTATTAGTATGCCTCCAAGAGCTCTTGATGAAAGGAATGATTTGCAGGACTGAGTGGCCCATCTGCCTGGGGCTGAGCCTCCCTGGGATCCCTCAGGGCTTTCCCATGGTGCACGGAGGTGTGGGGCAGGGGCTGTGGGGTGGGTTGCAGGTGATGTGCTTTGGCTGGCTGAATCCTGCATTTCCCAGCTGGCATCAGCCTGCACAAAGAGCTGGAGGGATCACCTCGTGTTCCCCCGTGGGACAGCATCTAGGGCCCAGCACTTCATCTGGCTGTGCCCAGTGGAAGTGGAGCATTGTCCTGCCTCCTCCCGGGTCCTGCCCTTGTGCTGGGCAGGAGGGGCATTGCCCCCGAGGCTGCCCGTGGCCCCCGAGTCCTCATCACAGCCTCACTAAGTTCCCCCTCACAAGATTTCTGAGATTGTCTTTGGGATTTCAGAAACAAATGCCATTAATTTATGGGTGGAAGAAGCTGGTTTTTAAAGTTTACGACTTGAATCAGTCCTATTGACAAGACTGAAAGACCTGGAGGCTGTTCCTGCCCTCTTCCACTTCCCTGCCTGAGCTGGGAATGTCTCCTAGCAGGGGCTGTGCTCCTGATGCTAGGGGAGCACACCTGGAGGCACAATTTTCCTTATGTGAGGAGCTGCTCACAAGATGAAGGGTCACCACTTTTCCATGCTGCTTCAGGGCTTGATTCAAACCATATCAAGATCAATACTTAGTTAGATTCCTGTTGTTTTTATGGGCTGTGGATTAAGCAGTAAACTTTTTGTAGGTCAGAAAGCCAAAGGTGTGAAGGCATGAAAGGATGATGTAGGAAGGACTATGCCTTGAAAATTGGACCCTAGGCTGCTCCAACATTTTTGACACTCTTGATAGCTTTTGAGGTGTATCTAAGACACAGCTTCTGATCATTGTTAACCAGAAATAGCCTCTGTTAGTTATTGAGTGAATCTCAATTTGATCATCTTCTCTCCTGAAAAGTAGGAGAGATGAAGATCAAACCTTGTTTAATTTTAAGAAACTGAGCAATTGGGAGCTATAAGAGGAACTGAATGTGCTGTTAATTTAGCAGTGGCAAATAGTGGCTGTGGTAAAATATAAATGAAATTCATGCATGTGCCATGTGTAATTATGATGACCTACCAGACTCCAAGTTACAGGTTGTGGGCTGCTTTTCCAGTTCTCAGCGTGGCTGCATAGTGGGTAAATGAGGGATTTTTGTCAGAAGTAGTGTCTTCAGATCTTGTCAGTTGAACTCATATCAAGGGTTTTGCCAATCACAGACTTTGTTAAAGATTTATTGGGCTGGAAGAAGAATCAGCTAACAAGAATCTAGTTAGCTCTCTGCATGCTTTTTGTGTCTGAGGCAGGATGGGATTGCTCATTAAGCATTGTGGGCTCAGTACAGTGGGGCATTTTTCTAAAGATTACACTTCTTCAGCACTCAAAATGACTACAGAATATTCAGGTGCATGTTGCAGTGTCCAATTTGTGTATTTTATGATCCTAGGTCATCAATTGCATGGAGCATACAAAAAGAAATGTAAGCAAGTGTATATTTTTTTTCTTCATGAAGGGGCTATTTTTAACACTAAAAATAATTAAATGGCAAAACATCAGTTATATCAGGATAGTCCATCATTCTCTATTGCTCTGTTTCATTCTCCACTATTTCTTTCCCTCCTGTTTTAAAGTTACTTTTGGATTGTGGCTTTTTGGTGTGAATTTGTTGTGAAGTAATGTTGGTGAAAGTTTTCTTCTAGGAAGAAAAACAGTTGTAGATTTTTCTGCAATGTCACTTCCTTTAGCAGCTGTTGCTCTGAGTTTTGCAGAGAAGACATCAGAGGAATTTTAAAAGGTCTGTTTTGTAAAATCTCAGTTACTGTAGGCCTTTTGTTTGTTTGGCCAAAGATTATCATGAAGATTCATAATTTGGAGAAATTGCTGCCAGTTTTTAATTTGAGTTATTCTTTTTTTAGTAGAGAGAGACACTGAAGTAGGGGTAGCTCCTGATCTTGCTTTTCCTCCAGACAGTCAGATATATTATGGTCTGTTGGGAGGGAAAGGTCGATCCATGAAATCATTTTATAATGATTTCTCTGTTGTTTTTCATGGCTAACAGTCAACAAATAATAAAAATTTCCTAGCTTCATGACTAATGTTTTTATAAATGTCTGTATCTATGTGTGTTGGAAAAGGCTTTGTCTCGATGCTCAATTGTTTTCTTTGAAGATTCAGATTAATCCTTAAAGTGTTTACTCAGATGTGATGAATTAAAAGTGGATGAAATGACATTGTTGTTGATGGACTCATCGTCCTGCTGTGCTGCCTGGTTGGGAACACTGCCTTTCATCTCTGCACACTTAGCTCCCTTGAAGACCTCAGTTTTACCCAAATGAACTATCTGCCTTGTTAGAGCTCCAGAGGGTTTTGGTAGCTGGACTTTGAGATGATAATCAAGGATAAGGAAAACAAAAGGATCAGGGCAGGGTAGGACATCTGGAAGGGAAGGAAGAGCAATACCTATCTCTGCCTTAGTCATGACAGGTGTCTTGCCAAAAACGGTGTGCAGAGTCACTGAGCAAGATGAGGAGAGAGGGGAATGATTTAGGATGTATCAGCTGGCACACAGTTTGAAATCCCATGATGAGACAGCATTATCCCAGCAGCTGAATGAAGCACAAGGCAGGGAAAGATTATCTGGTGTGGCTGTGTCTTATGCAGGCACTGCACTCCACTCTCTGACTCTTAATGTCTTTTATAATTGCTGGAGAGAACGTTGCTTGGTTCCTGGAACATGGTGCATCCTGGTGTCTCCCCTCATTCTGTGTAAAAGGGGAGAAGTAATTGCTTCTCTGTAAAGCTTTTTCTGGTTCTGTGGTTTCCAATAGAATTGTGATGATTAGAAGTGAAGTTTTATTTTGTAGCCTTCTAAACCACTTTAACTGTAGCAAGAAGAAACTGCAGGTGTGAAGTAGTTTGTACTGAAAGCCTCTAGGAGAGCAGTGTCTGTTTCTGAACGTTTCTGTGTAATTCTGTGAGAGTTTTCACAGCAAAATGAAAAGGAAAATTGTTCCTTGCTCAGCATTTTTCTAAATGCTGTTCATTCCCAATAGCTAAAATAGCCTGAATACCATGAGGGCTTCTTACTAACCTATAACTATGTTAATGCCTTTCTTGCCACAGGGGTAGTTTCTCCCAGTAAAAAGCCAAAAAATTGCACACTGCAGAATGCACACCACAGATATTGCCAAGAAACTGCTGCTGCAACCTCCCTGTGAAAATGAAGCATTCTTTACAAGGCTTCCTTGCTTTGGGGAAAACTTTCTGTGGAAGCTAGTTGCTGTGAAAGGAAAATCTGGTGTCATGGAAGTGTTTGATTGGCTTCAGGAGCTTTGTTGTAGCTGCAGGTAGGTGCACAGGATCTGCAGTGTACACGTGACAAAAGTCAGATTTGTGGTAAACACTCTGTTAATTTGAGATTTATGGAACTCTGAAAACACTTTAAATGGGCTGTGGGGATGGGCAGAGAATGGTCTTTCTCACAGACTGACACTTCCAGCTCTGGAAATGTGAGGGTCAGTTATGTTTGGACACCATTTAGGGTTAGCCTGCCTCCAGAGTAAAAGTGTGGTGTGCCTGCAGTTAAATAGTTACTGGGTTTAGATGAGATAGGAGAGATTTGTGTCTTTGAGTCCTGAAGAAATAACAAGACTGAATCAAGTCCTAAAGCTGAAGATCTTGCTTTGAATTCCTAATGAGATCCTGAAGCAAGGTTGTCTGGACAGTAACTCACATTGCAGGCTGGGTTGGGGGAGGAAGAGGGGTGTCTTATCTGCTCCTGACAGGCAAGAGCTTGTTTTTATCTGACCTGGTGACTTTTATCAGAGATTAAGGAAAACAACATGCATGTTTCAATGAGCTTGAGCACATTCCCTAGGTAAGAAGTGCTCAGGAAATTCATTGTGGGGCCCAGTGTAATGCCATGGTTCCACTGTGTGGAACCAGTCTTGTAAATCCATAGTCCAAGCTCAGAAGAGCCCTTCCTGATCATGGTGTTCTGCTGTTCACACAGAACAGGCCAAAGAATTTCCTACCCACACTTTAATTTATATATGTTTAGACACAGAGGTGGTTATATTGTTTTACTTTTCTGGATTTAAGCTTTCCCTTTGTAACTGAATGTAATTCAAATGAATATAAATGCATCCTCTGAAACGATTTCATTGCTGGGGAGAAAGGTGCCTGCATGCCTTTGTGGCACCTGGAGTAGTGGTAAGAGGAGGCTTGTGGGTTAGCACATCTTAACCACTGCTTTCTAGCCCTGTTAAATGCCTGCTTGAAATAATGCTTATATTGCATTTTATACCTCTGAAAGTGAAAGGTGTCTCTGCCTGTGGCAGGGGATTTGGAACCAGATGGTCTCTGAGGTCTCTTCCAACCCAAATCATTTTGTGTTTCTATGTGTAAAGATTGCTAAGTGACACGTTCTACAGTGCTGCTGGGAGAAGTGAGCTGTCTCTCATTCAGCTCCTCATGCTGTCAGCTTTGGAACTTGCAGACAAACATTGGCAGGAGCTCTTGTTTTGCAACAGAAACAGCTGCTATACTTGGGCTTTGCCTCGCAGCCACCCTTTGGTCTGCTGGGAAAAGAACCTGCCTTGGCTCTCCAAGGTGCTGCAGATTTTTCCTCTGGTGATTTCTGATGTGGTTACAGTTGTCAATGGAGAAATTGCTTGCAGATTGAAAATGTGTGGGCAATGTCAAATGAACTGTTGCTGCGAAGTGCACACAAAAGATCCTGCTGGTGTGGTTGTGCTAGTGTACATTTAGTCTTGATGTCTGAAAGTTATGGCTTTGTTTTTATTTTATTGTAGCACAGCAGCCAAAGAATCAGCAGATTGCTGCCCTTTCAAGCAAGAGCAGTTAAGGCTAAGCTTATGTGACAAAAACTGTCTGGGCTTTGTCATCTCTGAAGAGAGCCAGGAGTTGTCTAAAGTCAGGAAAAAGTTGCACATGTAGCCATGTTCCAGTTCCACAGAGATCTCTGCAATCTGTACTTAGCCTAGGAAGGTATAATAACTGTATTTAGTTCTTGAATAGCACCAAGAATGATAGTACTGTGTGTTTCAGTGCCTATAAAATGGAGTGTTTCTCTCCATTAGCTTCCTCATTGGCAGGGCAGGAGGTGTCCATGGCAAGGGCCTTGCAAAAGTGTCCTGGTGATTGATCATTATCTGCCAAGGCTGTGCAGAACTGGGGGGGCTGGCCAGGTGGGAAGAAGGGTGTTTTCTTACTGTAAGAGTTCATTACAGTTTGGGCAGTAGAAAGATTTTCCTGGAGCTCAACACCAGTCACATTAGTGCAGACACAGAGCATTTTTTGGTCTGACCATCTCCCTTTTCATCTCGTGCTGAGGATGTAGTAGAAAAGAGATTTTGCTTTACATATTTCATGTGCAGTTCTGTTACACAACTTTTTTTGGTTTTTCCTTTTCCCCTCTGCTTTCCTCTGTCCCCCATCTCATTCTCCAAACTGCCAGCTTCATCTATTGCTTGTGTTCATCTAAAGTGAGAGGATTTCAAATTACAGAAGCTTTGCCAAAGATTTTTCATGGCTTTTATTCAAGCTCACTTCTTCTATTTCTGTGGTTTACTTGGGGCTACACAGTCATCTACATGGAGATGATGATCAGAGTGGAAAATATGGGCATTTTGTAATTGCCCTAGCAATTATTTCTTGTGCTGTAGAAAAACCAGAAACATAAAAGCCCTGCTTATGCTCAAAATATCTGTATGCCAGAACTCTTGAAGAAGCTCCTTATTATATCCTTTTTGTAGTGAACTGATAGCAAGTGGGTTTATTCTCTTGCACAGCACTTCTCAGAAAAAAAGCACTGTGTTAGTCTATTCAACTTTTTGTCCATTGTTCATCTTTTGTACCTCTCTAGTGGAATAGCTTTCTCTTTCTTCAGTTACTACTAGTTTATGTACAGGCTGAGGGGCTAACTGTACTTAAAGGTATCTCTAAAGTGCCTCTGGCAGAAGGGTTGAGGCATCTCTGTTGTCCCTGACAATCAGCCTTCTGATTTGTTTTAGTATAATGGAGTCAGTTCTCATGAATTGTAAGATAAACCAGGATCATGTTTGCATTCCTTTGTGAAAAGATCTCACCTGATGGACTTCTCCAGTGCCCAGTGGGGATGGAGAGGTGGGAACTTCTCTGTCCAATCTCTGGTCACTGTCTAGAAACTTATGAGGTCAACAATAAACTGGGGAGTTCTTTTCTTCTTCTCTGCCTGAACACCTGTTGTGTGTGTTGCTGTGTTCCCTCTGTGCATCACAGTAACACATCTCTGTTCCTGCATCTCTGCTAACTGAAGTCAAAAGAGAGACCATGCTTGCATTTCTGACTGGCTCTGTTGGGTCTTTGTTTAAAAGGCAAGATGGGGCATGGGGCTGTTGAAGAACTCTGGAAATCCAGAGTCTTCCCAAAGCTGCTGTTAATGTTATGGGATATTTTCATCCCTGCCTTCTCTGCCTTACTCTTTTCTTTCTCTTTGCATTGCAGGACTCTGCAGTTCCTTCGTGGTGCAGCACGTGTCACAGCCCAGCACGCTGGGGAGCTGCTGGCTCTCTGCTTCTGCCTGAGCCCTGGGGCTTGAGGACTCGGGGCCATTGCTGGGATTGGGGCTTGAACCTCCAGAGGAGAGCCTTTCTGATGGTGCTGCCGGGCCCCAGCTGACCCTATGAGAGGAGGGTTGCCCACAGCTCTGTCCCTGGCGCTGCAGCTGCACAGGATGGGCTCGTTCAGGCGGCCGCGCCCTCGCTTCATGAGCTCCCCTGTGCTCAGCGACCTGCCCCGCTTCCAGGCAGCCCGGCAGGCCCTGCAGCTCAGCTCCAACTCTGCCTGGAACAGGTGAGCAGCACCCCCTGGGGCAGCTCCTGCCCTGCAGAGGCTGCTCAGGGAGGGCCACGTGTGTCTGACACTTGTGCGGCACCCCGTTCATCACCAGGCTCGTCTGTTTGTAAGCAGGCACGAGGTTTTGGCATGTCCAGGCTTTGCTGCCATTGAAAGCATCTGTGGTGTTGAAAAGTTCAGAGCTGCTAGTGCTCAGTCAGAATGTTGTTCAGCCATACTGTCTAGAAGTAAAGCAGAATTGCTTTTTGTTAACAGTTGCATCTTTTGAGTACCATTTAGGAAAACACATTCCTATTACTGTAATTAATTCCAGTTTATTAATTCACAAAGGCATGAATTTGCATATTATGAAGCTTTTATCACAGTCAAGTTCCTCTGACAACTCCTAAGCTTGTGGCTTCCACCAGCATTTCCTATTGATAGCTAAATCCTGTCTGCCATGTGTCATGCAGCAATGGCAACTGGAAAAACAGGTGAAAGGTGAGGAGTGAGATGTCCTGTGTCTTGGTCTGATGTAATGGTGTGCTGCTGCTAGAAGTGGGTTTTCCCACCTTCCCTCTGCCTCCTGGCACCAGCTCCTGACACAAGAGCTGGTCTGTGTTCTGCATTTCACTCTTACTTGCTGCCCTAACTCAGTTTACCTATGTCACATGCCAGTACCCTGGCAAAAACACTGCAGTTTTGTGCCATGGCAGTGAGCTGAGGGCTGTGAGGCATGCAGATGCCATAACTGGCCCAGAGAAAGGGAATGTCTGTTAAGGGAATGACATATGCCCTTGTTAGCCATGGCAAGCTTTAGCCCTGCTAAACCTTCTTGTCTGCTGTCACTTTATGACTTCCTGTGTGCTGGTGGGAGAATTAGAAGATCCTCCAACAGCACCTTACAAGCATTAACAGGGCTTAAGCTGGGATCTGACTGAGGTGATGCTGGCTGCAGAACATCTTCCAGCATGGCCAGGGTCTTGCCAGATGCTGCAGAGCAGGTGGTTCCTGGTAGGATCACTGGATAATGCAGAGGGATGTGTTTGGCAGATATTAATAAAAATCTGTCTCCTCATAGCAGCTGGCCTGCAGCACAGCCAAGATCCCCCAACACTTGTGGACCAGAGACTTCTGGCATGAGCTGTGTCCCTGGGGAAACCTTCCCTTCCTTACCCTAGGCAGAACTTGAGGTTGGCCTTGAGCTCTGTCTCCAAGGGGAGATGTTGGTAATTAATAGTAACAATTTCAAGGTGAGAAAGAGTGGAAGTATTTAAGGGCAATTAACTTCTCCTGGTTGTGATCTCTGCTTTTGGTGCCTTGCTCATGTTGTGCTCTGTGGTAAATCACACATTTATTTATGGATGCTGTCCTGTCTTGTTTCTCTTTTTGGCAGTGTACAAACAGCAGTGATAAATGTGTTCAAAGGGGGAGGTTTGCAGAACAATGAACTTTACACCCTCAATGAAAATATCAGGTAGGTCTCTGAAATGCAAAAATGGATTTTTGTTGCTGCTTGTTTGGTGTTTGCTGGGGTCTGTCTCCTTCAGGACCACAGTTAGGAGGTATTGGTGGGAGGAGAAGGGATGAAAGCAAACTTCAGCACAGCTTTGGGGGTTCTGGCTAACTTACTTCTTTCTTGCTATTGAGTGACATGAATGGCACGGGGTATTTGGATAATTTTTCTCCAACTTGTGTGGATATGTGGCTTTGATAAGGACAGGTTGTGTATTGGCTTGGGTTGTAAGGCTTCTGTTCCTTCCTGGGAGCTGTGCCTCTCTTGCATTTGATTTATACACAATAATATTGGCATCTCTTTTCTGAAACCAAACTTCTCAGAACCGTGGAGTGTTTAAAGCAAACCACAACATGTCATTTAAAAGCTTAATCTTCACATAATAATTGCAGAACAAAACCTGAAAAATGAACCATAAAGATAAAATGACTAAAAGCCTGGCTAATGTTTTTTGTTTTTGCTTTTAGTGATGGTTAAAAGTATCATTTTCTTTTAAAAGCAGGTTTCATGATTATCTGTGGTTTCATTCTGATTAGTTGGAAAGTTTGATTAGCAATAGATAGGACTGTAGAGAGATAAAGAACTATTTATACTTGCCTTGGTTCCAAGCTGCTGAGAGGAGTATTGTCAGGGCTTATGGATGTAGTTCCTCCTTCTTTTTACCACTGCATCCACAGTAATTCATCAAGAGTGCTGTCACAGGTTCTGCTTCTTCTTTTATATGCCCTCATTCCTATTGCATGTTTTTGAGCTCCAAGAGGTTTAAATGGCAATTTGAGCTAAGTATATTCTAAACAGCAGTCTAAGCTACCCCTTTCCCCACTTTCAAAATAAATGCAGCTTTCAGGGCAGGAGACTCTGTCCAATTTGGTTTAGTCCCAAACCCAAAAAGTTTAATATAATTCCTTTTGAGAGTTGAGCAAGGGCAGCATCTTGTGCTTTAATGATATTCTAGTGTGTTCAGGTCAGAAGTCTTTGAGTTAGATTTAAGTACTTGGAGCAGTCTTAATTCTCCATGGGATGAGTATTTGTGGGCAGGAAAATAAAAACAGATGTCATAAGGGAAATACCTAAAGGCCCAGCTTGTCAGCAGACTTGAGGAGTGGCTCTGGGCTTTGTGACTTGCCTGTTGCCCATGGCAGTGGCTGCATCCTGCTTTTCCCCTAAGTGCAAGCAGGAGCTCCTTCCCATCTTTCCAGGGAGGCATTGCCCTGGGCAGAACTGCTGTGGGGTTTGCCTTGGCCCCAGGGGCTGCACCTTGCTTTCCTCATGCTGGTTGCTGAAGTGAATGCAGGCTGCCAAAAACCAGGCAAAGAGCAGGAAATTCCTTGTGAACTGTGTTTTCTTTGAGAGCAGTGCTGATGGTGGGAGGGGAAATGCCCTGTTCCAGAGACAGGCACTGCCAGGCTGCACTTGGCAGCACTCACCTTGACTTACATGATTAATGCTCCTGCAGGTGCCCTGAGCATTGGTTACATCTCCAAATGTCACTCTTTAAATAGACCATTTCACATCCCAGTGGCTCATTAGTGCCCATGTAAGGAGCAAGGACAGGCCTGTGTGTGTGAGCACCTGCAGCCTCACACCTGTGGCTGCTGAGGGAGCTGCCAGCACAGGGTGAGCTCTGTGCACAGGTGAATCCCTGCCTTGGCACTGGAGAAGAGCCAGACCCCTGGCAGGCAGCTCTGGGCTGCTGTGCAGTGGAGTGGGTGCATTTGCCCTGCCCGTGGCTCTCCACTCAGCTCCTGGCTGCAGTTTGCAAATGCAGTGAGAAGCTCTCAGGATCTGCACAGTGCTTCATCACTTGGCAGAGAGAAACATGGGACAGTTTTGAAGGAGGATGGCAGTGACAGGACCAGGAGAGGAGCAAGTGGTAACATTTTGTTCTGGATTGCTGCCACCAAGTTCTTATCTTGCTGTGATTTGATATCATCTCACTGGCTAACTGTTTTATTTTTTTTTTTACTGCTCTGAAAGTCAGTTGTCACAGCAAAAGGAAATGTAAGAAATGCCTTCTGTAAATGGAATTTCTGTAAGTGGGAGGTGACCTGGCCATGCTTAAGAAGAGACCCTTCCCTTGATTTTCTTTTCCTAATGTGCCAGCCTCAGGTTGCTGGCATGAAGGCAGCTGGTGGAGAAGCCTGCTGGATTTGGCTGAAGCCAATGGAAAAGCTTCTGACCAGTGGGCCCCCAAAGACTTCCCTGATTTATTGATCTCATAGACACAGACAGGTGCTTTGGTTTGGGTGGGTGAATATCAGCACTCAGAGAAAGAGTAAAGGTATGTTGGCATGCACATAAATGTGGGAGCATTGTAAAATGTTAGAGAGGAAGGCTGTCAAATGTAGCTTGGAGCAGACATGAGGTAAAGTGGCAAAGTTTGTTGGTAAAAACCCAGCCTAAGAACTGGATGGTTGCTGTTTCAAATGGTATTTTCAAGCACTCTTGGCTATACTTCACGTTGGTAAGAAAGCAAAAGTCTTAGAACAGAAAAAAATTGCAGTGTTTGGCATTGGAAAGTGTTGGGCAACCTTTAAATTTTAGGCAGAATTTACTGCTGCAGAATTTATTCTCAATCACTGAACGCCTAAAGTGCAAATGCACTGAACTTGCTAAGTTGTTTTTATGATGCTGCCTCTGACATAAATCAATCCTGATTTTTATATATTTTTTTAAATACAAATATGTATTTGAATTTAAAACTTCTATCACAGCCTGATTTAAGAGCCAGCAATTTTCTTCAGAAGTGCTTCTTGAAAGTGGCTTTTGCCTGTATGTGTTTAAAACACCACTCGTTTAATTTCTAGAATTTCTTCCTTGGAAAACATGCCTTGTTATTGTTTGAAATGTGGTAGTTAAAATGTGGCTGCACTCTTCTGCTTCATTTCTCCTCTCCTTATCCTCACCTTCTCCTTCCAAGAGAAAAGGAAGTACAGCATTAGGGAGATATGCTATCTTCAGAGACATGAAAGGCAACTTTGTTTAAACAAAAAAAGCAGAAAAAATTACGGATTTCCATCTAAATAACTCCAAATTTTCTCCCTAATTTTCTGTTCATTCAGGGGGGTAATTTCTTTTTTTTTTTTTTTTGCTTTTTCTAGGTGTATGGTTTATAATTAGAAGACTTTAGAGAAACTGTTTAATTCCTTTATAATTTGAGAATAGTCTTTGTAAAACACATCTGTAACTGTAAGAGAAATCCAGCTGTGGCTGCAGGGCCCCCTTCCCATAGATTCCTGGGTCATGGGTGTGAGCAGGAGTAGAGTGCAGGTACAGCTGTGAGAAATGACAGCAGTGGCTGCTCCTTCATGGCTCCATTCCTTCTGTCTACAGACGGCTGCTGAAGAGTGAACTTGGATCCTTCATCACAGATTACTTTCAGGTATTGCATGACTTGCTTGCTTTCCTTTGAGGTTTGCTCCCTTCAGCTTTGTAGCCTATGACAAAATTTGGATCCCTTTTTACATGTGTGTAGCCCCCAAGTTTTGCTTTTGTTTGCTGAGGGAGGTGATGGAGGTACTGGACTTTTTAAATGGGGGCTGTATAGCCCAGGGAGTAATTATTTTTATTGATGGGAGTGCAGAATTAAGGATAATCTTCCTTTGCACTTAAGAAAGGCTGCTAGTAGCCTGCCAAGATCAACAAGGAACTCAACTGAAGTTTCTGAAGAAGATGGGATGCCTTTTCTTGAGTGTAGAGAATTCAAAAGTAGCTTTTCTGCAACAGGGGCCAGCAAAGGGAAAGAGGAAAGATAATGACAACTGCCTGGAGACAGGAGGGGCAAAGAGAAGGAAGTTTCTATCAGCAGGAAATCCACCTGGGTGCTGTTTGCCTTTTAGTCCCACAAATATAAATGCAGCTTCTGAAAAAGGAAAATGTGAAAGATGAAGGAAGGCTTGAACAATCACAAAGGTGAATATGTGTTGCTGCCTTTTATTGATACTGGCCACATAGACAGAGGTTCACATGAAAGCCTACTGGATGGTTTTTAGAAGGCACTGATGGCTTTCAGTGTTTTAATTTGTTCAGTGTAGAGTTGATTAAAAAAAAAAAAAAAAAAGGAGCTGCTGGAAACAAGAGGGTTTTCTTCCCTTTCAGCAAGAGAGAGAAAATTTCTGCACTTTCTGAAGCAGCTGATGCTGCTGTGTGCGTGCTAACAGCTTAAAAGAGGAAAAAGAAGGCCAGTGTTGTTTCCTATCAGATTACATGATTTATTAGATTACGTGACTTAAAAAAAATCCCCCTGCTGTGCCTTCAAGTGAGAAGAAAACTCCAGGCCAGGGGTAGCTGTGTTTCACTTCCTCAGCCCCTCTGCACAAGTTGTTTACTGCAGAGGCAGCTGCTGGTGGCACATGGCAGGATGTTTCCTAGACCCTGAGTGGGGTGGCAGCCACCAGCACTCACATTTAATTTCTGGGGTATTTTTGGTCAGTGTCAGAAGGAATAACTTGGCATCTGTCAGACCTAGCCTGAGGTAAAACTCTTGGTGCTGGCAAGCTGGGAGACAAACTGTGAGATAAAGGCTATTGTCAGAAGTGAGATTTTTCCCTCTGTAAGGTGAGATGCAGGCTTATTTCTGATTCTAGACTAACAGCATATGGCTGTGGTAAAAGTTACCACTCCCTCCTGAGTGCCTTTCCTCAAACACCCTAAGGCTGTGGAGTGGGGAAAGACTGTTCATGTGCCAAAGAAGGGCTGACAACATTATTTTGTTTGTCTGTGGGTTCTGTTTCACTGCTGATGCCAGCTGATTTATGGCAGTACTGCTGCCCCCAAGACGAGCAGAGTTGAATGAAGCTGCTGACCTGGCTGAAAAATAACCTTGACAGAAAAAGCCCCAAGTTCCCAAGTACTTCCTTTGACGTGTTGTGGTCATCCCCCCGAGCCAGGGAGGTGCTGGGAGGGGTCACCAGGATGCTGAGTGGAGTGGAAGTGCATCTTTTGGCAGTGACTTCCTCTGACAGCTGGGGAAGCCTGCTGATGGCTAGCCCAGAACCAAGTTTTCTGTCCTCTTGCATTGCCATAGACCCTGAAGAATATGCTGTCTATGAAGCCAGGCAGTTTTAAATATCCTAGCAGCAATTGGAACAACTAACCAGATCATGTAATACTTGGATGTGATAAACTGACTTGAATATTTTCGTTTTCTTATGGCACTTATAACTGTAGCCACTAAGAGATACTTTAAAATCACATTTGTTTTAAGAGTTTGGGATTTTACATTATGTGAATTTTATACACGTGCACATTTTTTATAACCATTGAATATTCAAGACTAAAATGGAACGGAGCTTTTATACTGAGACAAAGCTACCTTTGTGATCAACCTGATGTGATTACTCACAAGTCCTTTTCATCAGCATTCATGCAAATTAACAGTTTTTAGCTCCTGAAATTGCTAAAGGATGTTTAGGAAATGGTCTTTTTCTGCTACCAAGCCATCATCATACCAGAGTTAATGAGTCTGTTTTGTCTTCTTTGAAGAGGAATATAATTCCTGTAAGGGCTGCAGTGCAAACTCAGATGTTTCATTCTGCAGGAAAGTTGTGTTTATAAATCTGCTGCTTTAGCAATCCTACTGTATATACAATCCCTCTCCTTGGATTGAAGCCTGAGTGTAAATGCTGGATAGCTGGGACTTGCAGCACTTACTGCAGATCTGCCTTAAAGCAGTGCTTCAAGCTCCAGGCTTTTTAGTACTGACTTTGCCCATGAACTGGTTTGAGAGTTTCCTGAAAAGGGAGCTTTGTGCCTGCCTCTGCTCAATAACCCAGCAGGGTTTGCTCTTGCTGCTGGGTTAGTGTGCTGGTGGTCAGCTGAACTGCAATGGGTGGAAATCCTTTGAGCAGGGAAGAGAAGAGGCTGGGATGTGGAGGAGCAAGGGTGTGCTGGCAGTTGGAACTTCTGTGGTGCAGCTGTGTGAGTTTTCAGATAAGATACCTTCATTTCCTGAATGTCAGGCCCTCGTGTTGGTGGAGAAAAATTTTTAAATATAAAATTAGCAAGTGTTGATAAATCAATGCATTATCTGCCTGATTCTGCAAACAGCCTGAAACAAAACCTTTGGAAAATGTGAACTGTCTTTACACTCTGTGTGGGCTTGTTAATCTTGAAACTCATGGGGGGCAGAATGGAAATGCATTTATGTACATTAACTCCAAACTGTCTCCCCCCAAGGCAGAGAGACCTGATCCCTCCCCAGGCACTGTAACCTCTCCCAGAACCCACAGGCTGCCAGTGCAGAAAGTCAAATTCCCAGAGCTGATGCCTGATGTCCACTCCCCACCTGGCAGAGCTGGTAGGTGAGGAATGGCCAGTGGACTGTGTTTCCTCATCCAATCCACTGAGGGCTTTGATGTCTTAAAAGCAGAGGCGAGCTGTTACATAATTTCCAGGCTGCTTCAGTGGGAGGCAGCAGGTCCTGACTCAGAATCAGAGCAGCTTTGTGGGGTGGGTGAAGCTGCAGCAGCCACAGAGAGTGGGAGCACGCTCTGCTGAGGAGTCAGCAAAGCCCAGGCATGGTGAGAAATAGCTGAAAAGTGTCAGCAGTGAGGCAAGCCTGGGTCCAAACCAACACTGATTTTATCTCCTGCCTTTAGAGCAGTCAGAAGTGGTGCTGTGGAGGTTCCTGTGGTCAGTGCCCCTGGCTGTAGCTTCCCCAGCTGTGCAAGGTGGCTGCAGTGATGGGGTAAACCTGTGCTCCTCCCTCTCCTGTGGCTCCATAAAGCTTTTGTTTAGGTCTGTGTGTTTTCCTGGAACTCCAGCCTGGAGAGATGACTCCAGCATCTCTCATGATGTTTGCTCACTCCTTTGAAAGGCTGCTTTGTGAAGCCTAGCTAACAGCTGGAAAGGCCATGTGGCTGCTTAGCCAAAGAGAAAAATACAGGGGGTGTGAGGCATCCTTCCTTGATGCTAGGTTTCTGTGTCTACCTGTTTCACAGCAAGGCAAGGAAATAATTGTGTAGGCTGTTGGAATGATGGTCATTGCTGGACACAGGCAGCACTAGCTGTTCTCTGGCCAGGTGCTGCCTTGTGCCTGCTGCCAGGGGCTGCAGCAGCTCAGCTGCTGCACAAGGAGCAGAATTCACACTTGTGTGGTTTGCAGAGCTCAGCTGTGTGTCTGCAAAACTCTTTTGGGTCGAGCTGGTCTTTATTATTGCATTTGTCTCCTCATTGGCTGGGAGCCTCTGTTTGTGCAGGTCTGCGAATTATTTCTGCTTTGTCTGGCACTTTCTGGAGCAGCTCCCAGGTTGGTTATCAGGGGTGGAGTGCCCCCAGCTCAGCACTGCTGTGGGGCAGAGGGGCTGCTCCTGGGGGCAGCAGGCA
Organism: Sitta europaea; assembly: GCA_013400255.1. Classification (NCBI taxonomy): domain Eukaryota; kingdom Metazoa; phylum Chordata; class Aves; order Passeriformes; family Sittidae; genus Sitta; species Sitta europaea. Next base: position 82,821 of record VXBS01006413.1, read on the forward strand.
CTGCTCCTTTCAGGGGAGTCCTGGAGGTGTGTGAGCCCTTCCAAAGGGAGCCTGCTGCTCACAGTGCCATGGCCTGGCTGAGCAGGATCCTGACTAACCAGGGTAAGGGCAGGGCTGTGGCATTTCCCACAGCTGCTGCCTGCCTGCCTGTGGGCTAGATTGCAGCAGTGCTGCCTGCTCTGCTCTCCTTCCTACTCTCCCTGCCTCACCTCCATCCTTCAAAAAGAGAAAAAAACCCTCTTTTATCTGTTGTTAACAAAACCAGCTCTGGAAGAGTCATTTTAGGATGTGATTTCATATTTATCTTGCAGTTTCTCCTCTGTGTAGGATTGGAGTGATCTCTCTGCCTCTGTCAGTATTTCCCCTCTTGTTAGAGAAAGAAGGATGAGGGTGGGAGGGTGCTCTGGTTATGAGATGCTGCAGCTCACACACATTTGTGTTTTATAGACACTGCCAAGAATTAGGTAGGTGTTTGTGTGCAGCTGACAATAACTTTGTAGGAAATACTTGCCAAGTAATTTTGGGTGATGCTTTTTTTCTCAAATTAACATCAGATTACCCACAAAGCAGTGGCTGTGTGCTTGTAGAGCCTGTAAAAGTGTGGTTTTGCACTAGAACACAAAGCCTCAGCTGCCTATAGAAGGGGGCTGCATTTAAGAAATGCTCTAGTGTTCTGTAGAAAAATGGATTTTTTTTCCACCCAGCAAAATGAGGTCAATTATTTTGAGTATGTTCCAGATCAGTTTACTTCTGTTTCAAGCTTATGTTGTTTGATGAACTAATATTAATTTGTTGATTTGAATGTGGCTTTTAAAAGCCATAGACTGGCCATGTTTGACTTGGAGACATGAAGGGAAAGCAGAATTTATCCTTAATTAAGCAGAATTTATCCATAATATCCCAGGAAAATGATTTATTATTCAATTATTTTGCCTCAGGGTCACCTTCTGCCCAGGAAGGGCCCCACTGGGGATGCCCAGCTCCTGCACTGGGTGGGAGGGAGGGAGGCAGAAGGTGCTGGGCACTTCTGGCACTGCTGGTTTGAGACAGGAGTCCCAGCTCTTGTGCCTGGGACAGTTTTCACCTTCTGGGAAGATGGTGGTACTGGAATTACTGCATTGGGTGGGAATGGAGAAACTTGCCTTGATTTCACTAACAGGGAAGGGAAGGAGGAAAATGTCTGTGCCAGAAGAAAGGAAGGAATTATCAGGAAAATGTGTGTGTTTTATAAGGTGGTGTCTGACTGCCTCCAACATATTTTTTATTCCCAATGATTTGAGCATGACTTACTTTAAAAGAGTAGCAAACACAGACATGTTGTGGGAGGATTTTTCCTGAGGAACAAATGAAAAGTGATTATTTTTGCTTTGAATCCTGTCTTAAACTTAGGGCATTTAAAAAAATTTACTTAAGAACTTTCTCTCAGCTGCCCTTCTTAGTGGTGTATCCAAGTCAGCTATTTTGGTTTTCTGCACTGAGAAAAGGGGTCAGCCTGTGAGATTTCACAAGGTCTCTTCTATCTGCTGCAAAACATCTCTGTCCACATTTCTCATCTGCAGGTGGGTGTGTCGAGGTTGGGGCTTTGGTTCTCTGCACAGCAGAGTAAAGGCAGGTTTGCACCCCCCAAAATGAGCTTTCAGCATCCCTGGGGAGCAGGAGAAGCTCATCTGGGGAGGGGAGGGAATCTCTGCTCCCCCAAGCTCCCAGTTCAGCTGTAAGTGCAAAGAAATGGAAGGTGGCAGCTGAATTTCTCAAATCAATGTACCCTTCAAGCTTACTGCTGTGAGGCTTCATCTGGTCTTGCTTTCCATAGATTTCTTTTCCCTCTTAGCTCTGTGCTTCTGGCAAGCAGGGGTGCAGCAGCAAAATGAGGTTTGTGATGCAGCCCAGGGCTGATAGAGCACTGCTGCTGCTTTGAGTAGCCTGTGTTGATTTGTCAGCAGACCCTGTTGATGGAATTGTTAATGGCAATTTGCCTGTCTGGCTTGCTCTGAGGGATTAATGTTTGGATTGAATCATTTCCTAAGGCTGTGACTTCTTGCAGAAGAGAAGGAGAAGTAACATTCCCAGGTATTTTTAGGATGGGGAGAAGGGAAATGAAGTGTGGTTGATTTTATTTAGTTTTTTTAAAATCTCTTTCATAGGAAAAGGGAAACTCTGAGAGGACAAGTGAAAAGTCTGAAGTAACTACAGTAGTAACTATATGGACCCAATATAGTTTTTTATATATATATAAAACCCAATCTCTTTTTTTAAGGAAATTTTTAGAGTGAGATTACATAATCCCTTTAGCACATGGAATTGCTATAATGCATTCATAGGAAGATTATAAATTTGTTACCACAGAGTAATGATTAATGTATCTATTTTGCAATAGCTATAGCTGTGCTGCCCATTAGCATGTACAAATGTGTTCTTTGGTAGCTGCAAAAGAAAAATAATCCCTGGAAGTAAAAAATATCAATTATACTAATTTTTAGGCAAAGTATGTAAAATTTTCCAATTGTATCCAGAGTGGGAAACATACATAAAATGAAATCTAAGGTTCTATGGCAGGTAGAGAAGGAATTCATAATTTTAGAGAGAAACACAAGAAAATAAGCATCACATCCTCATGTGTGTGTATATATATAATAGACTTTTTTATTACAAAGTAGTTTAAAATAATACAGTATTAAAGACCAGCTGTAAATTTCCCCTGCAGTATATGAGAAGTAATTGTCTTGATACAGCTTGAAAAATAAATAAATAAAGTACTTTTATGAATAAACTGAAAGCATTTGGAAGGATTAAAGTGCCATATCAATCCAACATTATCCATTGTTCAAGAAGAAAAATATTTATAGTGTAAGTGGGTTTCACTTTTTTCCCCTTTTTTTCCCCTTATGGTTTTTTTCATTACAGATTTCTTTCTCCCTCCTTTTTCACTCTGTTGATTTTCCTGGGAAGTTTTTTTGTCATTGTCCAGAGCATGACTTATTTCTGTAGAACAAATCTAGAATTTGAATAGACATCCCATCAACTTACTATTTCCCTCCAAAGCCCATCTTTCTGCTAGAGGATCTTCATAAAGCAGTCACCTTCCACCCTTTGCTAACATTTGGAAATGTTGTAGTTTTTTTTTTCATTGTGAGAACATGAAAAACCATCCAGCTTGCCAATTACTGTGTCAATGCCCAGGTGAAAAATATCTCCCAGCCTGAGGATGCCAGAAAGCAATGTTTCCTCCTTTTTTACACCCAGCTTTGTGTTGGCTTCTTGTGGAAGGGAGATGCAGGTGTGCTGCTCCCTGGGCTGGGGGTGCTGGCAGGAGCACCAAAAAACAAAACGAACCCCCAGAAAAACAAAACAAACAAAAAAACCAAACCAAAAACTGTGTGGTGAACAGTGGGGGCATCATCTCTGACTGTGTGGGCTGCCCTGATGCTGAATCCTTTAGAGAGGCAGAGGGCCTTTTTCTCTATCTCATCTTTTTTAGGATGCAGTAATAGTGATTGCAGTGCCTTTCTCTGGGATTCTCAAAACTTTTCAGAATACCTGATTTCACCTAGAGCTGTAGGCAGAACAAAAAGATAGGTGTTGTTTTTGCACCATTCTTACATTTGGGGAAGTGGGAACCAAAAGCTCATCAGGTATTTGGATGTCCTGAACTGCACAGAGGCATGTTGATATCCTGATCTTTCTGGTCCATGAGAGCTGTGTATGTGGAAAGACCAGGTCCTGCCAACTCTTCTGCAGCTTGAGGCTGCCTGCTGAGATGGTCCAGCTTCTCTGTACAAAAACAATGGCCTCGTGGAGGAACAACAGGTAGGAATAGAGAATTGGATGTTAGGGAGCTGAACTTGGCCTGCTGTGCAGTTAGACCAGCAGTGGGCAAGAGCAAAAGAAGAAGAGAGTGGGGCATTTTCATAGCATGTGACTCTTTGATCACCTCCATCATGTAACTGAGTTATAGCAAGTGTGGGGGCACCATTATGGTAAGAACCATTTTATTTCCTTGACTCCCTCCCTGTGACCCTTCCCATTTCTGGGAGGTGTTTCAGCTGCTGGATCTGTGGCATTCTCATGTGCAGCTGAGCAAGAGGGGGTTAAGGAATGTGGAGCACTCACACTGAGACCAGTGCTGGGAGAAGGTACAAAACATGACTAATCTTAAGACAAATGCATGCAAAGTGGATAGCATCTGACAAAAACACATTCTTCCATGTTCTTTATAAATGAATAAAAGGCAAATGCATATCTCTCTTTTCTCTTGGCAGAACCAGCTCCTTGCCAAAGGCTTGCTGTTTATGGAGGAGAAGGTCAAGCTGTGTGAAGGTAAGGAAGGTAGGAAACCTGTTTTGGAAGGGAGTTGTGCTTTGATGTTTGGTCAGATGAGATGATTTGCATGTCTGGAATGCATACAGCCCCTGCTGCTGCTGTCCTGGGGTGTCACACAAGGTGTTCCAGGGGAGGAACACCTTGTTCCTGTGAGGCTGGCAGAGCCCCGATGCTCCCCCCAGCCATAACTGCATCACCAAAGCAGGAATGTGGGTCTCTGTGGCAGCTGACCCTGGGCTCAGAGCAGTTCTGCTCTGCACATGGATCCTGTTGCAAAGCTGCTTGGAACTGTCTTCTGCCTTTCATTCCTCAATGTGGTTTGCAGCTTGATGTAAGCACAGTTTTGGTTTCTCTGTCCTGCTTTTGAGAGCTAACCTATCAAGCCTTGTGTAAATTGGAAAAAAAGAACAGTCTTTTGGGTGAGAACAAAATCCTTCAGGAAGGAATTTGATCCCACATGGGGCTGTGTTCAGAGTACAGAGGCTGTGGCTGTGGTGTGGCCACTCAGTGCTGGCTGTGTGGGGAGCTGGCCACATCGAGTAGCTGTTTGCTCAAGCATGTCTTTATTCAAACCCCAGCTGCTCTTTGGTTTGACCCAGTTTTTCAGCCTGCAGGGAAGATCTCTTACTAATCACCAGTGCAGTGTTTGTGGGTCATTAAATGCCAATAGATGCTTTTAATCTCAGTCATTGCTGGTCCTGGATTCCTCTGCACGTTCTTCACCAAGTGCTTTCACCCAGCTGGCAGGCTCTAGAATCTGGGCCCCAAGGGGGTTAAGGGATTTCCAGCCTCCTGCTTGGGGTGTGCTTCTTCAGCATTGGCCCTGTGAGGGGGAAAAAGGCAGCAGACTCCTGCATTTTCCAAAATGTGGTTACCTGCCTTGCCACTGCCAGCTCCTCAAGAACGAGTGCTGCACAGCTTACCAGAGACTTTGGTTTCTGTATCCCTATAAAACTATTCCAGTATCTGCTTTAGCATTCTGAAAATCGAGTGAGTCTGTAATAAGTTGAGAGCTGCCCAAGAGTATTTTTCAAATGCTCATGTAGTTTGTGTCAGATGAAGTTTCCCAGGCAGACAGCAAAAACACCTTTTTATGCCTCATTTTTCTGTCCCTAGCTTGAAGTGACCCTGGAGCCACTTTGCAGTGCAGGCTGGCATCACTGCAGGAGATGACTCATGGGCACCTTTCTTTTAAAATGTGTGGGCTTCTTGCAGGTCTTGTGGTCACATCAATGAGGATTTCTTGTACATGCTTCTTGGTTAGTTCTGCCTTCCTGGAAAACTTATACTGCCCCTGCACCCAGACAGAGTGACTGCAGGACATGGCAAGGTTTTATCTGAGTCTATTTTTCAATCACAGCCTCTTTAACGTGTTTTTTCTTTATACAGTCTGTCAGAATCTCTTTCAATGCCTGCAGGATTTATGTTTTCTTGAAGAAACAAACCATTCCTGCTTCTCCTTCAGAAGGAGAAGTGATCTCTGACATTTCATTCTGTCTCCAGAGACTAAAGCATTTCAGTCCTGGGTAGGAGGCAGAGGAGGGAAAATTTTGAACATTCAATTAAGCTGTTTCCTGTTGTCTTTTTTGCTTACACTTGGCTGTTGTGGTAATGGGGAGCTGTTGTGGGGGTGTTGGGTAGTTTCTTGTCTGCCTGCAGTTCCAGTTTTGAAACCAGAGTCATACCTGACACAGTGGAGCATCTCTTTGAACCTTCCTGTGGTGAGTGGGCTGGCTCTCTGCTCAAAGGGAAGTGTCTGCAGGATCTAGTCCTGCTGGCTCTCTGCTCTCTGGCTGTGTCCTAGGCAGAACAACCCATGGGCAAGCACAGTGAAAGTCTGGGTGGCAGTCTGTGGCTGAGGAAAGCACTTCAGTACAGAGTGATAAGGCTCCTTGAGTTGCAATTGTACATGTATTCCAGTTCCTCATGTTCCATTCAGCCTTTTGGGACCTTGAGGCTGAGCCTTCAAACCTGTGGCCATCATCCATTTCTGCTCTTTGAGTCTAGACTGCTTGTGAGATACTGTGGGAGGTAGCCTGGAGAATTCTTTTGTCAGAAACTTGTGAGTCTGTATTTGCACCTTAGGTTTACAGGGACGTATCTAAAACTTGAAATAAGCATTGCAAACCTTTAGCTAAGAAACTTAAAGGCTTTGTGCCCAGATTCTGAGGAGTGCACAGCTCTGTAAGTCAAACTTATGAGCATAATTTGATCCCAATTTTATTCCTGTTATGGAATCCCAAGATACTTAGCTTAGTCTGCCTTCCTTTTAAGTACCTGGTTACACTTGGGGATTTTTGTTTTAATTAGAGTCATGTAAGGCTTGGACACAAGTGGATTTTGTTTGAGAACCTCCACAAGTGCCTCATTTGCCTTTGCTGGGATTCCTGACAGTACCTGACTGCTGCTTGGTGCTGGGTGGATGCTGGAGGGGGCTCAGCCCTTCCAAATGAAGGGTGATGGATGAGCAGCTGATGTTGGCTGTCACCTGCTCAGCTGTTTTTGTGTGGCCTCTCCCCTGCTCCTGGAGCATGTTAACTGTGAGCAATTGCACAGTCCTGTGCTGTGGGGTTGAACACACACAGAAGAGGGGTGAGCAAGGCTTTTGGTGGACTCTTGTTTTGCACAGAACAGACAATGGTCACAGCCTTGTGTCCCTGTCAGTTAAGGGGAGGCTTAGCTGGATGATGGCCAGTTTTGGGCAGAAACTGCAGAAATGAAGACTCTCTTGCTTGGGGAATTAGAGAGAACTTGGAAAATCCAACGTGCTTTCAGTGTCCCTGTGACTAAAGCTCTTGCCCCAATCTCTGTTTTCCTAGGTGAGGACCGCATTCATGTCCTGTCTGAGGTCTGGGATCACTATTTCACAGAGACTCTTCCTACACTCCAGGCAATATTCTACCCAGTCCAGGTAATAATCCTCACTGCAGACCAGCCAGGTGAAGCAATGTAACTGCAGTGCCTGTTAATGGCAAGTGGTAACTTCTCTGCCAGCAGCACTGTTTGGCCAGTGGCTAAATACATGTTAAAACCTTTAAACTGAATCTGGGAGGAAGCAGAGTTAATCCAAGTATTAACTCTAAGAAGGACTGCTAAAATCTACTGGACAAGCACAGTGTCTTTGCTTTATTTATTCCCACTTGTCTGCTCTCTTAGCTAAGCACACTGAAACTGTTGGACTATACCTTGTCTAGACTGAAGCTCTGGGCTATTTGTATTTATGGTTCCTTCTTTTTTTTTTTAAGTAGCTGGACCTGTTGGTGCAGTGACAACACTGACAACTTGTCTTAGAGGTATAAATCTGAAGACTAGATCAGGAGAAAAATGTGTTTAACTCACCCCAATGACTTCTGGAGGGCTTACATCCAATTTGTGCCTTTGGGAAATCCTCAGTTGGGTTTTTTGAAGCTTCAGTAAGGGGAATGTAGAGGAAGAATGAACACTTAATGTAAAACCTTTTTTCACTGGGTATTTTGAAAGCTGAGTATCCCATCAGAAGTGTTGAGCTGTATCATTTTTTAATGTAGTGTTTTAATGTCAGGGTTTCCATAAGAGTAGTATAATTATCTCTCCAGCCTGTTTTGACTTTTCTGCCATCAGAGGAAAAGAAAAATGTACCTCATGTGGAGAATGACATTCTTGGAAATGCTAGCCTCCTCCCCTTGACTTTTGCCTCTTCTGGAAGACATTATTTCCAGAGCCTTTCAAAATTATTTTTCCCTTGTATTGTTTGGAAGGCAGCAGGTAAAGCTCAAAGCTTGCCCTTTTCCTCTAATCCTATTAAAGCTGGCATTTCCTAAAAGAGAAAGGACTTCTGCAAAGACAGACACTAACCTTTCTACTGTGTTTATTTTTGTTCTTTCCTTGCTGCAGATGCTTGAAGGTAGGTGTTTGACAGGTAAAACTGTGCAACTCTAATCCCCTCCCTTTCTCTCCTCTTGCTCTCAACTCTCAGTGAGGGAGTGACCTATTTCAGCAGGGGTTTGTCTGCACTGCAGCTCCCTGTGTGTTGTGGAAACAGCTGAGCTGACTGTGTCTCATACCCACTGATGCTAATAATTCTGCCACTTAACAGAAAAATCTACTGCCTGGCTATTAAATGTCTCTGATGAGGAATGGGATAGAAATTGCAACACTGTGGGTGCAGCTTTTGGAAGTAACTGGTGGTGAAATGATGACTATGGGATGTTGAAATTCTTGGAAAGCATACTTTTCTTGCTGCATTTGTCTTGTCACAATATCTGAGTCACTCCAAATATATCAGCAAAGCTTTAAAGTTTGGGAAGTATTGCCACTTTCTGGATGAGGAACTGAAAAGTAAACAGACAGGATATTTAAAGCTCTGTAGGCACCTAAGTACTACACAAATGTATGGATTAAGCTGCCTAAATACATCCAAGAATTTAACTCAGAGTAAACTGCACTAGACTACCACAGCAAGAGCTGCTGGTGCAGCAAGAAATAGAAATTGCTCTTATGCCAGGCCAGTGTCCTAATAACAAGATTGGGCTTTTCCAGGGAATAGGGAACTGTATGTAACCATTTATCTGGTGTGCACAAGATGAGAGGAGCTCCATCAAGCTGCAGTTCTTTGTTCACTGCTCTGGTAGGTAGGAAAGCCAATTTGTTCTTGATTCCACATCCTTCCCTGCAAATATCAGCAGGACTGTTCAGTTGTGCTCTTCTGTGATCCCAGCACTCACCACTCAGAATGAAACTGAGTCAGCCACATGTGAGTGTGTATTACCAAAGGTAGTAACTCACACCAACCCCCTATCTCAGCTAAATTTAATCCCAAGGCTCATAGCTGTTGCAGAAATATGACCTTTAAGCAGCCAAGTTGGTTAAATTGCTGTACAGAGGGGAACTATGTAAACAGGTCACTGGATTTCGTAGAGTTGCAGCTGTTGATGTGACTATTGGTGTGGAAAAAAGAATAGCAAATCTTGTTTTGCTTGGCACAGAAACATATTTGCCTTTTGAAATGGGGTATGAAGTTAATGGGACTAAACTGTGTAATATAAATAAAAAGTTTGCAGCTGCTGAAATATAGTTTCAAGATAGGTACTGGTCTTTTCTGCACTTTTTTTCCCTGCACAGTGATGGTTTAAAACAGCAAGCTGCTTTTATTATGGCCAAGCTGCCCTCCATACTATTGGTTTAAATTCATATTTACATATTGATAGTGCTTTTAATTATGACTCGCAACCTGTTATGAATTAACGATTAACTGCTGTTAATTTCTTCCAGCTAAATATTTGCTATGTTGAGTGAGTTATGGAGATCATAAAATGATTCCCAAGCAGACCATGGGGCAGAGATTGCCATACTGAGAAGAACAAGGCAAACTTTTCAGGCTGGAAAATGCTGGGCAGGGCTGGGAGGAAAATGTCTGTTGTTGAGTTGCAGTGAGGCAAGAAAAAGTCATGCAGATATTAAAGATAGCAGAGGGAAAGGTGATAACACCAGAATGCCAAATGAAGTTAGACTGTGTTTAAATATGCTGAGAAATATTATCTCATCTGTTAAGCCTGCTCACTTGTGTTGTTGATGTAAAATAGGAATGCCTTCTAGAGGATATTAAAGCTGTTGCTTTTTAAAATTATGTCTTGCTAGCTTTGATCCAGCCTAAATCCTAAAATCTGTAATGGACTAATTTGTAGATTTTTGTCATATCAGCAAGGTCTAAAGTGCAGACATGGAGCAAAAAGAGGGTACAATACAAGTCAGAGGTAGCTTCAGTTAAGAAATGTTCTGAAACAACTTTGTCCCTCCCAAACCTTCTCTGCTTTCTCAGCTCCAAGTGCCAGGTGCACAAGCTACATCCAACCTGGGCTTTTCTGTGAACCAATTGGATGGCAAGTGGGTTTTATGAATACATACATAGTCATTTAGTGAACTGCAGACCCAGTGGTGCCACAGATGAGGCCGTGCCCACTTCAGAGGTTGTGTGAGACTGAGAGGGAAGAAATTACAGAGTACCATGAATCCTCAACCTGAATGACTGGGGGGTGCTGTGCCACAGCAGCAGTGGGCAGGATAAACCCTCCTGTGTGCCCAGGTGGTGCTGAGATACTCACACCCCTTTATCTACTCTTGGATTTTGCCTCCTTTGGTTTTGTAGGGTCAGGAGCTGACTATCCGACAGATTGCTCTTCTGGGCTTCAGAGACTTGGTCTTGCTGAAAGTGAAGTTGGAAGAAATCCTTCCCCTGGTCCAGACAAAGGTCCCAGCTTCCATTGTCCAGATGCTGTTAATTCTGCAGGTGGGGAGCCTCTGCTCTGCTTTGTCTGACTCACTTGGGTGTCTTGACCTCATTGAAATCATACAAACACTGGAGGACAAGTGGGGAGAGTAGAGGCTGTGATATTTGCTTATTTGGGAGCAGCCAGTGTGAAAAGGAGAGCTGAATTTGGATGCCCTGAGCCTTCCTGGTGAAGATGGTGCCTTGAAAGAGCCAGGTTTTTGGAAGTTTTTTTGGTACCTCTCCTCCCCATCTAGGAACAGTGTCAGGACTCTTTTTTTTCCACACAAATTTTCATCTTCTAGCTTGTCTGAATGCCTCTTTGTGCCCTAGTTTTCCTGATTTCTCAGCTTTCCACAGACAGGGCAAGTCTCCCTCACAGAGGATAATGGCATTTGAATGAACTGCTGCTTGACACCAGCTCCTTGGCTGGCTGGGAGGCTGAGCAGTGCCCATTAGAGGTGAAATACCTTTTGGCAGCAGGCAGAATGAAAGGTCATCTTTCCAAGGCCTCTCCCCAGAGATCTAGAGCATCTGTGATAACTGTCCTCTTTATCCAGATCTCAACAGAATGCTTTCCAAGCATGCCAGATACAGCTGGTTTTGGGGTTTTCTCATATTGTCCAGCCTGAAAGTCCTGACAAATGCCATATTATGTGTTTGAACTGCTAGAATCAGAGATTGGTTTGGAGGGGATCCTAAAGATCATCTAGTTCCAACCTCCCTGCCGTGGGCAGGGGCACCTTCTGCTAGGCCAGGCTGTGCAGAGCCCCATCCAGCCTTTCTCTGAACCATGTCAGGGCTTTTCAGTTCACCTTGTTGGTTATCCTGAGGTCTGCACAGGCCCATATGTTGAGCCTTTCTAAGTCCTTCTGGGTGGCATCCCTTCCCTCCAACACACCACACAGCCTGGTGCCTTTTGTTTCTTCTCCTACATAATGGGCTTCTGAGAATGAAACTTTATGAAGCACAACCAAAATTGCAGTGTGGCTAAGCTGGTAGTTCTGTATGAGTTCTCACTGTTCTGGTGTTCCAGTGACTCAGACTGGAGCAGCAGGTGATACCAAAGTGTCACCTCAATTTTCCTGAAATGTTTTTTTAATACAAGAATCTTGAGAGCAAAGAAGATCTCAGAGAAACACATTTGAGGGGAAAAAAGCTTATTGAGGCTTTGCAGGAAGTTAAGTCTGAACGGTTTCTGAAATTGCTGTTAAATTGGTTGGTGTTATCTACCATCTTCACAGCTGTGAGCTGAACCACAGAGGGTGCTTTGCCTGCAGTCCTGCCTAGGAGAAGAGCAGTGCTCTGCCCAAGGTGTGTTCAGGCTTTTCTACAGAGATGTTTTCTGGTAGAACCACCCTGGCATGATTACTTTGCTCTGGTACACTGTGCACATCTCAGAGGGAGCACACCTTTTACCTTCCTGTCACTTGCCCAGAAAAAAGAACTGTCTGCTCAGTGTCCCCAGGGTGTGATCTATCCTGAACAAGGAGATTGAAAGGCACCCAAACCTCCATCAGTTCCAAAGGCCTTTCTGACACAGCTGGGATATTCCAGAGAGAACTGACAGACCCCAGGCTTTATTCAGAAGTCTTTTAGGGTAATGTTGACTCGTTGTGTTTGATTTTTCAGAGTGTCCATGAGCCTACTGGCCCCACTGAGGGCTACCTACAGCTGGAAGAACTGGTCAAGCAGGTGGTATCACCATTCCTAGGTTTGTGTGAGGATCACAGCTCCTCTGGTGGCACCTGCTTGCTTGGTAAGACATGCACATTGTACTGAATTATTGGGGTATACAGGGTGGGTGGTGGGGAGGCATTTGTGCTGGAAAAGGAAACAGTGCATGAGTCCACAAGAGAGAAAACAAAGGCTAAATCACCCTTGAGAAGGCCCTGATTAATATTTCTGAATGCAGATTTTTGTAGGCTTTTTCTTTTCCATGACCTAGTGAACTATTACTGCCCCATCACTGCACACACACAAAGTCTCCCCTCTCTCTGGACATGGACTGGACTTTAAAACCCCTTTGTCCATGCCTGGTGTACTGCTTTCACCACAGGGAGGGACTGTGCCTGGTTCTGTGCTGCCTGCTCTCTGTCCCTGGTCCAGCTGCTGCTTCAATCAGCTTTGGCAAACAGCAGAACTGTTGCATATTGATTCTGAGGGATGACAGGGATTTTGCATGAAGTCTTCCTTCCATCTGAGGATTCTGTTTAAAAACAAACCAAATTAAAATTCTGTGTTTAAAGTATGGATAAACATATCTAGGTGAGAGAACAGGCACCTAACTTAAGGAAGAGCATGCTTATTCTGGGAAACTTTTTCACATGATGCAGGAGCTCTGCTTACATGTGTGGCCAGCCAGAAGAGATTGGCTAGTTGATGGGCATAGTGTTACTGACTTGGTAGTCCAGAAGATTTAAATAGAACAGGTGAAGAAAGCTCCTGTCTCCCTCTGTTTTTACCAGCTTTAGCCTTTGATTCAATGCAAGCTGGAGACCACAACCTGCCTTGTACTACACTTCAGCAAAGATGGTCTTGTGGTAGAAGAGCTGATTGGAACTCAGACAATCTGTGCCTGTAAAACTCATGGCATTGCTTTAGGAAAACTGTGCTCAGGGTTTTTGTTCCTGTGGTTGCTGGAATATATTCAGATATATTCTGTGCAAGTGAACGTGGTTGCACAGTTCAGAGGGGATTTGCAGATCTGATCCTAAGGCTCAGTCTAGACCAAAATCCCCTGTAAAAGTTGGACTTCGACAAATTTGATTGCTTTGCTGTTTATGGACATCTGTGTGCTGCTGGGAGAGTTTTAAAGGTAACTGCCTGACCTGTACTGAAGTTTCTAACCATCCTGGATTTCTGCCAGCTGAATGAGGCATTTGTGCCGTTTGCAAAAAAAGAAAACCTACACCAACTGGCCTTGTAAAGTTTATATGCCTTAAAATGATTGTACTTACTTTGATTTTAGCTGTCATTTATTTGTGTGTATTTCCAAGGTGGCCTTTTACCCTTGCTCCACCCTGTGCTGAGCCAAAGGAAAGAAGGAACTTGTCTTTGTGGTGCAAGACAGGGACTGCAAAACAGCACTTTTCTGCAAATAACCTTGGTATTTTCAAAGTGCTGCTGTGGAGGTGGCTTCTTTTCCTTAACTTTCACTTGAAATCAGATTTCTTTCCCTTCCTCTCTCCCTCTTTCAGTCACCTTTTTGCTTTCTCAGAAGCAGTTTCTTCTCTCACTAGGCAGCCTGTACTGATGGTGAGGTGGGTTCCCTGTAGGAGTTTTTGGAAGGGCACTGAATGTGCTTGCATTCTGCAAGCTCTGGAGGCCAAACTGCCCTCTGGGCTGGAGCCTTTGGGTAAAGGAGTGTTGGGAAATGTGGCTCAAGGTGTCTGATCACAGCTGAGCAGACACGAGGCTGCAGCTGCAAGGCTGCTCTACCTTAAGCTGATTTAATGTGAGTTGTGAAAGGGGACAGGACTGCTCACAGAGGGGAATTGGAGATGGCAGAATTCCCACCTGCTCTCTGTTAGCCCCCTTTCTGCCTTGCCTGTGTAAATTAGCCATAACCTGCACAGTAAGGATGGAGCATGCCAAAGGCATCCAGCTGGCTGAGAAACAGGGTTTGTACTGGGGAGAGGAGGGAAAACAGCCACACATCACTGCTGATCTGAGGCTGCTTGCAAAAAAGTCCCAGAAAAGCTCCTCCCAGTTTATGTTCCTGGTCATAAGGCACCAAAATAAAAATAAAATTTCTAGCTAAGCTATGCATGACAACTCCCTTAAGAGACTGTTCTTTGTGGCCAAGAAAGTAAAGGGGGAAAAGTAAAGCAATAAATACATGTTCAGAATTTAGCCTAATTTCACCTTTTTTTTGTCTCAAAAAGGTCATATCCCAGTGCCCTTTTACACTACAGCTTGCTGTGGCTTGAGCTGCAAATGAAACCTAGAGTGTATTTGCTGTAACCAGCCTCAGCAATGATTTTTACATACTCTCAAGTGTGAAATGAACCATTTTGAATTGGTTCATTACTGGCAGTAGCAGGGTGAAAAGCTGGCTGCTCACCTGTTTCTCTCTGCAACAAATAGTTTGTTTTCTGCTTTTCTTCCTGATACAGCTATGTGGGATAATGCCAACAGAGTGGCCTATTCCTAGGCAGATGGAGACACAGTGTAAGCATCAGGACTTTCACACTGACAACAGCTAATGGCATTTCCTGAGTGAAATTTTTCAGAGAAAAGGGATGGCAATTCAAACCCCCACTGAAGGTTTTTTTTTTCTTTTTGAGACTTGTGCTGCTTTAGTGTCACTTAGTTTAGTGAACCTGCATGTGACAGCACCTACTTGGTCTTCACCCTGTGAAAAACGAGGTTCACTTTCCTGGTAAAATTTAAAAATATTTAAGAGACAATAAGAGAAATAAAATAAAGCAAAGGTTGAATATGCCTGGGTGCCTTGGGGCTCTGCCAAGAGCACCCCGGTGTCTTGGAACCCCCCCTTTTTATCCTGTTCTTCATGCAGGGATTTATGCACATTCATTTCTCCAGGAACTGTTCTGCATGGTCACTCCTTGGGTCTGCTAAGCATAATTCTACATTTATTCGTTTTTTATCACCTTTTGATTTGGGCTTTGGTCTCCTTTTCACGGGTGGTGAATGCTGAGTGTCACTTGGGCCTCTTTTGGAAGTTATCTATTCAGGCAGCTGAAACACACTACACCTAAATTCTAAACTACAGAAAAAACTCATTATACATCTATTCAGGCAGTTAAAACACACTAAAAACTACAGAAAAAAAATAATACTTATAACATTCATTCCAACATTTGTGAAAAGCCAACACCAAAATCTGCATTAATAACAACCCCCTGATTAAAGGGCAGTCTCTCAGGATGCTCTGGAGTCCCCTGGCTGCACTGGTGGCTCACTCCTCTTGCAGGCAGCATTCCCTACAGCAGCACGGGCGGTCTCTCCTCCCTGGGGCAGGGCAGATCTCCTCCCAACACCCAGCAGGATGAGCTGCT
>VXBS01006413.1:105182-134568 GCA_013400255.1 Sitta europaea
TTTTTTTTTTTTTTTTTTAACCTGAAAGTGTGAGTTCTGTTAGAATAGCTTGGGCTTCTCAAAGACAGACAGACCAGTTAAGAGATTCTCAGCCTTCAAGTGAGCACTGCAACATGACTGCCTAGAAAGAGACAGATTTTATTTATATTAAATGTCAGTAAGAAACCACAGACTGTGTGCCATAAATCCCCTGCCCTGCAGGCCTCTGACACTGATTCACTGGTAAGTCAGAGGGGGTTTTAAATCCTGCTCACATTCAGGGCCTGTTGACTAACATGTCAATGGTGCTTGGAGTAGGAATTGTTCACCTTGTCCCCTGTCTGTCTGTCCCATGGCTTCAGTAAGACAAGAGCTAAACCTGCCTTTCTTCAGGCACCTCCCAGGCCAGTGGATTGTGTATTTGCTGGGTGGTTGGATATCAGAGATGAGAGGGTGGGAGAGGCTGTTCTGCAGGAGGCACCTGACTGTGAAAAGTGCCTCTTAAGTGGTTCAAGCACTACATCTACAAAAAACACTCTTCTAATTTTTTTTTTGGGGGGGGGGAAATAGGAGAGGAGTTCTGATATGTGTTTGGAACTTTGAATCCCAGAGATTCAGAGCCTCTATCCATTACAAGTGTGAGTGAATGCAGAGGATTTCTCGGGGTTTTCCCCCATCCTGTTGCTTTTTTCAGGACAGTGGTGGGTGGTGCTCACACGCTGAGCATTGCTGCATTTGGTAGTGCAGATGGAGCTGCCCTGAGCTCCTCCATTCAGCTGGAGGTCATCAGTCTCCTCTGGCTCTTCAGTGTTCACATCTCTGTCCCCTGAGAACCCTGCAGAGGCTGGAGAGATTCCTGCTGGACCCACAGTCCTGGCTGAACACAGTTAAATCCTCACCAAACTGTGTTGAGGCTCCTTTCCTGTGTGAGCACCCAGGGCTGCTCTGGCAGTCACACTCCCACCCCTGAGCTGGGAAGGAAACCTTTTCTGTGAGTGTGGGGTGTGCAGGGAGCCAAGAGGGGCACATGAGGCCACACTCTGTTCCCAGCAGTGACAGCCTGGAGAGGTGGCAGTGTGACTGCCAGAGTGACTCCTGAGTGCTCACACAGGAAAGTTTCCTTAACAACCCAGGGAAAAGGAGCTGCCACCATCCAGTCATTCCCCTGTCAAAGAATGTCCTGTAGTCTTTAAAAAGTCCTGCTCTTTGAAATCAGAGTAAATGCTGCAGTAAATGAGGGCTGAGAGCATTTGCCATGAGCCTCCTCCTAGCTTATTGAAATGTATGAGCTGATGCCAGCAAGAAACCCACATTTGTCAGGCAAACAAACAAAAAAGCCCATTTTCAAAAGCTTATTTCTTTGAGTTTACCCAATGCTTAATCAAATCCACTGCTTGTCTGCATCAACAAAGCTGTCCTCCTTTGCCTGGGGTTTACAGTGTGGAGGGGAAATTGTTCAACATCTGGACCTCTCTATTTTCTTTTTTCCTGACTAATTGTAGTTAGCTGACTGAAGGCAGCACTGGCTCTGTGAGTCAGAGGGCAGCAGCAGCCTCTCCCCACTCCTCCTCTGCCCTGGCAGTGCTCACAGCTCCACAGGGATCAGAGAGTGAGGCTCCACTCAGCAGCAGACACTGGAGAGACAGCAGAGCAGAGCCAGGCTTTGAGCAGTGACTCTGCTCTGCAGATGTGCTCCTCCTACACTGTTTGGGATCACCCTTCCTGGGGGAGCCTCCAATGGGCTTGGGAGAGTCTTGGAGGAAAGTAAATTTGTCCCTGTCTCTTACCCTCCATGATGCCTTCAGTTTTAGCTTTTATATTTTTTAGGTTCTGGGCTGTTTTGGAGAGTAGTTTTAGGTTTCATATTAAGTGCTACTGAGCTCTTGTCTCAAAGTAGGCAGACAAAACAATTCCTTCTCTAGTTTGATACCAAGGACAACTTTCAGGCCCAAGAACAAACCCAACAGTGAAGTGAGAAGAAAAAACAAGAATAGAGCTTCACACCCTGAAGCTGTGGTTGGACAATTGATTCTAATGTGCTGATGGGCCAGAACTTATAAAAGTGTGAGCCCTGGTGGCCACTTGTCCATTTTGTGACCATTTTTGGGTTCCCCTTGGGTGTGGTCTGACTGGACTCTGGTGCTGCCCAGCTGTGCTCATTGAGGCCTTTTAATAAATCCCTGCTTTTACTTCTGCTCTGTGTAGTCTCTGTTCCAGGCCAGCCCCAGAAGGCATCACCCTTTTAATTCCATTAGAGATGTGGCTCAAAGGAATTATGAGTAAGGGCAACTCCATGGGAGAAAAGGCTTCCCCATGCTTTTACCCTTTCTCCTTTTGGTAAGGACATGTGAACTGTTGGCACAGTTCTGCCTCCAAAACCTATGGACAGTTGCACTGGACTGGGGCAATTTTCATTAGAAATTATTTTTCTACCTTTATGTAGATACATTATTATGTATTATACATTATCAATTTATAGTATACATTTGTATATATTTAATACAGTACATCAATATAATGCTACATTTAAGAATTTAAAACATGTCTTCTTATGTATATAATATGCTTTTTTATTTTTGTGTTGTTACCTTTATAATTACTTTATTTATCTGAGAGTATTACAACTGGACTGAGAATATACAGGAAGCAGGGGTTAAAATATGGCTCCTTTGCATTCACACCTTAAATTTCCACTGAAAGCAGCCAAGGAACCAAGAAATCCACTGGGGCTATTCATTGCTGTCCTGGGTGTTTGGTGGTCTGACCTCCTTCTCCCAGCACTGCTGACTTGTCTTTTAGGATAATTATGTTTCTAACCATATAATGTCTAAATCCCTTCCATTCCCAGGGGATCCAAAGCACACACTGTACAGATCACCAAGATGAATTTAAGATATTCAGTCCCCGCACTTTATCTAGGCTGAGTGCAGGCACATGCCTGTATGAAGGACTTTTGCATGAAGAAACTCAAGCTCAGGGAGTTGTTTCTAGAAGGTGAATCACACTGCAGGCACTTGTTTAGGCAAGTCTAAACTCCACACTGTGCAGTTTATCACACCTGGGTGTGATACTGAAACTAGGAACACTTGCATGTGTCACTTTTCCCTGGCAGTCCCTTCACTCCTTCACACTCTGTTAGCAAAGGTCAGCCCCTGGCTGAAACTCTTCCTTTACAAAGGCAGCAACAGAAACAAAGTTAAATCTTGGAGAGAAACAAGTCTGTGCAGGCAGGAATACCACAGCGGAAATACAAATGCCAGCCCAAGCATATTGTTGTAGGATTTAAGAGGCCAAACTCCTGGACTTCACACCTGCTACCTGCTGTGGCAGCACCAGCCAGAGGAGCAGCTGCTGCTGAAGACAGAAGGGAAAATCAGCAAGGTACTAATACTGGGCTGTAGAGGGGTCAGGACTGTGCAGCAGGTGAGACAAGGAAATATTTGTGTTGTTGTCTTTTCCCTTTTTTTTCTTTCCTCTCTCCAGTGTGTCAATTATCAGCTGAGTTTCATGGAAGTCACGTTCTGTCTGAGGGGGCTAAGAAACTGAAGCCTCACATTTTTGGACAGTTTATCACAGGAAGCTTTTAGGAAGCCATCTCTCCTGCTTCTGATCAGCTGAGAAAATGGAGAAGAGGTTTTACTCAAAATTGTCAGTACCCAAGTGCTAAAACACTGCTCCTTTTATGCCTTGCTCCCTTCACTGTTGGGTGGGATGAGTCTCTGGACAAAAGCCACCAGAAAACACAGCCTGTGAATTCACTCTGCCCCAGGCCAACACCTGTCCAGTCAAAGCTGCTGCTGCCTGAGGGAGAAACTCCAGGAGCAGGGGTAGCCCAGGGCTCTTCCCTGCTGCAATCCCCATCCAGCCCCTGCCATGGCAGAGCAGCAGCTCCTGCAGGAAAAGAAGAGTTGGCTGCAGCAGAGGAGCAGCATGAAATCACTGAACAGCAGAGATCAGCCAGAGCACAGAGCAAAAGCAAAAGGAGGCTCAGTGGTTGAGGCTGGGACTGCAGCTAATAAAGAAATTATTCTCCTGTTGCACAATCTCCTTGTCACACATAGTTTCATCAACTTTTTTGTTCCATTGGAGAGGAAAACTCCCAGCCAAAATGCAGCTTTCAGAGCTGGGAAATGCAAGTAGCTGTTCCAGTGGAGCAAACCTATTCCAAGAACACAATCACCAGAAGACCAGGCAGTGAAGCAGGGCCCCAGCACTTGAGTGGAAAGATTATCACAATGCTGTAGCTCAGTCTTTATTTGCTCTGCATTCAGCATGCATTAGCAAGGTAAATTATTTTTTACATTTTGGTGGGATTTTTGTTTTTGTTTTTTTAAACAGAATTACAGTCTTTTGGGAGGGTTGAAAAATGGTGGCAATAGGTCCACTTGGGTTGAAACTCAAGGTCTGACCACTACTTCAGAATCTTTCTGCTTTCGTGCAGACAAGAGGAAATGAAAAAGAGAGGACAGGAGAAACAAGGACAGTTCTGGCTGGAGGTTGGCTTTTTTTAATGCTGTTGCAAACTGGAAAGGACTGCAGACCTAGCATGAACTCTTCACCCATTCTCAGCCCTGACAAGCTTAAAATAACTTAAGCATGTATCTTAATCCATGTGTGCTCAGAGACGTGTCTTTACCAGGGTAGTTAGGTTAATTGTAAGAACTTAGACCTGGAAGTACCAAATGGCAGCAGCTGTGGCCTTCAGGTCTTTTTCCTTTCCTGGTTTTAAGTCAGGCCCTGTGAGGGTGCTGGTGGCACAAGGGTTGGCTCAGCCCAGTGTGCTCTCCCTGCTGGAGTGGACAAAGGCTCAGTGGTGGCAGATGCTGAGGGTGACACCAGTGCCAGGGAACGTTTCCTTTGGTAAGTTTTTGTGCTAGTGTAAACATTTCCTAGTTGAGTAGTATGAAGTTTTTTTTATTATTATTATTTTTTAATCCAAGATGAGTAACAGGCACAATTCATCATCCCTCTTACTCATTTCATCCAGACATGCCTTAGATTCCCTCCTCACCATTTTTGGTCCATTAACCTCCCCTTGTATTTGCTGCATATGCCAATACCACAATACCACACTTGACCCTTTTCAGGGCTAATTCAGGAAGTTTTGTTGACTTCTGTAAACGCTGTCTTGGAGCAGGCCAAAGAGTCACAGCTCCTAAATGAGAGCCAGCACAGAAGAGATGAAGTTTAGCACAGTGTTGTAAGGAATGGCACAGGGACTTCCCAGCCACAACAGCTGGAGTGTTGGGCTCGTGCTTTTTGAGGATGAGGAAGTCAGCAAAGTAACTGGTTTGGCACTAGTTAAGGAATCAGCTAAAACAAGCACACTCTTCTTGTGAAGTCACTGCAATGAACTGGTGTTTGACCAGGACAATATCCAGTCAGAGTATCCTGTCCATATCCTGTTCAGATGTTTTTTTTCAGAAGTGTACAGGCACATGGACATTTGTTTTTACAGGGGAGGGAACATGCTCCTGTATTGTTGCTCTTCTGCTTCTGCACATGGACTTTCCCTTCCTGGGGCAGCTGCAAATGCCAGCTCTTCCTGCTTAAAAAAAGGTCATTGTTACTCCATCTCCTCAAAAGAAGACTTTAGTGCAGTTAAAATCAGGAACACTAACACTGGATCACCACAATGGCTAACCAGTGTCTGAGCATTCCTGTCATTACTCACAGAAGCCATTGGGAGCAGCCTGGCTGAAAGACAGTCATAATTAACCTGACATTAACAGCACATTACTGCAATACCACTAACTGTACTCAGGAGAATCCTAAGGCTCTGAATGTCCCTTCCTGCAGATGCTATTGAAACTAGATCCAGGCTGAGATAAAGCAGAGACTGCAATAAAGTCCACACTTCTATTACTGACAGCTTTCTCCTACTGACTTAACTCTGGTTTCTGATCTCGGTCTCCTGCAACAGTTTCAGGCCATAATTGCCTTTATGACAAACAAGCAGCTGTGGCCAGAGAGGTGAGACCATGCAGCTTTTTTGAGTTACCTTAAATTACAGGATGATTATGAGAACACTTGTTATTATCTGTCACATGAGCTGTATCTTCTAGTAATAAATAAAACTATCAATACCCTTTATAAATGCTAGAAAATTTTGATCTTGAAATATATTCTTTGCCTTCTTGGTGCTCTATGATAACCAGCCACCTCTGAAACCCACAAGACAGAGAAATCACCACAGCAGTTCTGCATCAGTTAATATTTTTATATTAATATCAGTTAATAGCCCTCCATATGAATAAATATGCAACATGCAGTGCACAGTTTAATTAGTTTATTTTTTAAAGTTCTGTCAGAAATACAGCTGTGCATTAATTACAAAATATATTAAACTATCAATCAACTGATCCAAGGGAACAGGAGTATTTAAATTTTGTTCAAATGCAAACCAGTACAACCCTTTAGCATTGACACAGAACCATCTTTTGCATCCATCATCAATGTATTAGGTCTGCTGCCATCTCTAAGTAAGAATAAAAAGGTCACCCTGATTTAATTCCGTTAGCAAGTTTAATCCCTTGACAACAAACATGACCAGGCATGTCATGAGACTGCTTAAAAAACAACTCTATACATCTCACATTATCTGAGCTCCCACATATACATTACGTACCAACAGTTTTAGCAAAATAATTTTCCCTGCCCTGCAGGGAAAGACATTCAGAGGCAAAGAGATAACAAGTTCATAATATATTAAAATTGGAAAATTTGTGCCATTAGCAGCGTTACACTTGCTAAGAGTCAGTGGCTTAAAACACATTCAAGACAACAGAAATCTGGAAGATAAAAGAAGCTAAGCCACTTTTTAAACCACCTGGAGATGTAGTAATGCTGCTAAGCACTGAGTTACAGAATGAAACCCCATTGCTGAACAAGTTACACAGGACGTGGGTTACTTAAAACGTTTCTTTGATTTAGAGACAACTCAATGCTGCAGACCTTTCTCCTTCCATTTAAATAGTCTTAGCAATCCACCTCAATCCACCATGGTAAAACAAGTTCTCAAAAGAAGAGATTTGAAGAAAGGGGAAAGAGGAAAATGGAACAAGTACATGAATAAATATTTCCTTAACATTTATAATCGTTTTATGATAGAAAGATTTAACTGATACTTAGCAAATTAGCTCTGTCTCTCATGTAATACTCTGATATTACAATAATTTGACATCCCTCAGATGTCAATTGGTAATATAATTCTATTATGTTCTAATTGGTAATACAAAAATAGCAGCAGTGAATAAAGCATCCATTTACTGTGGCCAATACAGAATTATACATGCAGTAGCCTTCTATTCCCTATTGGCTTGTGCTATTGTACAATTTTAACCTGAATCATTTAAACCTGGTCACCACAGGGAGTTTGCTCCACAGAGGCAGAAGTACATCAGACCTTGCAGATAAGGCTCAAAGCAAAAATTCCATTCAGCATGCAAATCTTCAAAAGCAAACAAAGTGTTAATGCATTTAGTGGGTCTTGGGTATAAATGATGTGAACAGAGAATTAGAACATTTTTCATTTTGCTAGGGTTGAGGAGAGACTGGAGCAGGAAGAAGCTCTCAAATGACAGGTGTTTTTTCTGGCTGCCTCCCTCCCCTCCTGTCCCCAAAAAACAAGAAGGGGAACGAAAGAGAATGGCAATTATTGAGCATCTTGAAAAAAATGGATAGATAACAGAGCCTGAAAGTGGAGAACTTGTGTACAGTGCCTTCTGTGCAGGGTGGCTCTGTGCACTGCCATGGACAGCAACAGCTCTTGGCTAAGAATGGCTTCACTGGGAATGCTCCAACTGAAGCAGAACATGCTCCCCAGAACAACTCAGCTGATAGCAGGAGGTTATTCACTATAAAATCTACTCTGGTTTTAAAGCTGAGACCTCTCCCTATTTTGAGTAACATAGGCTCACCTGTCCCCTAATGACAGAAAATACACTAAAGTCACCAACAACCAACTGCATTTACCATCAGTCAGGAAGTTCAGGTTTCAGTAGTGACAATCCTCCACTGAACACAATCCCTCTTCCATCTCCTAAGTTCTACTTGCAGAAGAAATTTCACTCATCTGGATATGATGAACAAAGTGGTAGGTTGGGTCCTGGAACTTTCAGGATGTGCAGGCAGGCACAGTATCCTCCCAAAACTCTTAAGTCCAGTAGTATTTCTTTAGTCTTGTTTATATTAAGCCATGTGCCCTTTCCCCACTGGCATTGCTTTGATGAGGCCAAATAGTTGGAACCCTTCAGTATCTCTTAAGCTGCAGTGTCTCTGGTCTTTAGGTTGTTTCACCAGCTTGGATAAATAACACACATAAGTTCATGCATTGTTTAGTTCTTTCTTCAGCATCTGAACATGTACTTAGACTATGGGGTGAACAAAACTTTTTTTTTAACCTCCTTTTAAAGACAAGATTCTGAACTTTATCAGCACCATGAAAGTTAAAAATTTTAGCACCACTGAACTTGGAACTATTCAGCTTTGACTGGTCAAAACTAATATTTACATGGCATACAATCAGTCAGTACAGAAAAGAATAATACACACAGCATTAGGAACCTCATAAATCTTCAACACAGTGAATCTAGTGTTAGACAACTGAGTAAATATGGAAGCCAGATTTTCTTCCTAAAAGCAAACAGAATTACAATTTTCCCTCACACTGCTGAATTAATAGGCTTTCCTTACCATCCAAATTGCTGAGTTGGCCCAGCTCCTATTGTCTAAAGGGAGAGGAAACACCCACAGCAGCTGGATGCTGCCATGGCCAGGAGAACTCCCAGGGGATGACTTGGGTACATCACCCACAACACCAAGAGATCACTTGAGCAGATGCAGGTCAGAAGTTCAGCTTTGCTGAACCTCAGGTTTCAACAACAGCAAAACAAATTCTGCATCACAGTTCAGAACCATCCCTTTGCTCATGGGTGCACTCACAACCTGAACATGGCCAGCATGAGGAGATCCCACCAGCACAAAGGGATTTTGTGCAAATGCTAAACTTTCCTTTCTCTTGATGCTGGTGGTTGACATTCTGGGCCCAGAACACACACTTACAAAAAGATTTATCAAATTAAAGAGAGTTAGGGAGGCAGCTTCAGACCACATTACAAATATTTCTTCAGTGAACTCAGCTCAGAGTCATTTAGCCTTCTCCACAACACTACCTCCTATCTTTTGGAAATACCAACATCAACTCTGCAAAAACATGCAACTTCCTGAAGGAGGAAAGAGTCAAAGTATACCTGAACTCTTGGTGACATGAACAAAGTCTAAACCCTAACTTCAAACTTCCAGAGACACGTAGGCAATGTAAAATTCTAGGTAAGCCAGTACAGAAACTCTCTCAACTTTCCCAAGCTCTATGAAAAAAGCCCTCATCTTTATTAAGTTTGCTCCTTTCTTGCAACAGCATCTATTGCAAGGCACTGAGGTGAAAAGAATTACAGGTCTATTTGATATGACTGAAGTTTTACCAATCTGAGATGCAAAAGGATTATCTTGTAGGCAGTTAAGTCTTGATTAACACTTCATTTAGTTAGCTTGCTACAGAAGTAGCTTATTATTTGAAGAGAGAACCTTACCAAACATTTCACCATATGACCTCACACAGGAAAAAACCACACCAGCAACACCAAAGTT
Source organism: Sitta europaea (assembly GCA_013400255.1). Classification (NCBI taxonomy): domain Eukaryota; kingdom Metazoa; phylum Chordata; class Aves; order Passeriformes; family Sittidae; genus Sitta; species Sitta europaea. The sequence goes on from VXBS01006413.1 coordinate 114,810, forward strand.
CCACTTGGGTGACGACCAGCTCTGCTGGCAACTCTGATCTTTTCCAAATGGGTGTGTGTGACAGCCCTGTGTGGTGGTGTGACAGCCCTGTGGTGGTGTGTGTGGCAGTCTGGTAGCCCTGTGGTGACTGTGGCAGCCCTGTGGTGTCTGTGCCAGCCCTGTGGTGTCTGTGCCAGCCCTGTGGTGTCTGTGCCAGCCCTGTGGTGTCTGTGGCAGTGTGGCAGCCCTGTGTGGTGGGGTGCCAGCCGGGCTGTGCTGCAGGCTAGGCAGTGCTGTCGGTGCTGCGTGCCTGGAAGCCGTCCCTGCGCGCGCCGCTCAGCTCCAGGCGCGGCTGCACCTCGCAGCGCACCAGCAGCGTGTCGTCCTTGACGAAGGCTCTGTGCTTCAGGCTCTGCAGGTGCATGAACGTCACGTAGCCGAAGCCCTTGGGGTTGCGGTGGATCGTGGGTCTCTGGAAGGCCAGCAGCTCCGGCTTGGCCTCCATCACCTCCTCGTGGTTCTGCCTGTCGGGGCCCTCGGACTGGTCGAGGATGGAGAGGCGGATGGTGCCCTGGAAGGGCCAGGGCAGGTGGCTGTCATACTCCCCTTGCATGGTGTGCACGAAGAGGGAGATGAAGTTAGCACAGCGCTGCGCGCTCGGTAACTGGATGTGCAGGCGCAAGCACAGCTTGTAGCCAGGCTTCCCTGTATAGAAGCCAGGGCTGTGCATCACTACAGGTCTCTCTTCTTCCTGGGCTTTCTGCAGTCCACTGAAGTTCTCAATCTTCCAGATATAAATACCATTACACTGCTGGGCCTCCATCTCAGTGATCTTGCCCTCCAAATTGCGGATAGTACGTTTGAGTTCTGCCACGTGCGTGTTCTGAGTCTCCATTTTAGCAATGAGTTCCCTGATTTGGTGATCTTGTCTCACCAGACGACCTTCCAACTGCTGAATAGTTTCCTTGAAGTTTTCAACTTCTGGATTGCAGTCATATGCAGCATGTGACACGTGTGAGAAGAGGGCAGGCTCGAAGGGTAGGCCGTTGATGAAGGGCACAGGATTTGCAGCAGTAACACTGATATTCTGAAAACTCTGAGCCATCATCCTCATGTGAACCTGAGTGAACTCCTGCATATGTCGTGCCAGTTCATTCCTCTGCATCTAGGATTTAAGAGATATGGCATTAGGAACACATCAAGCATCTGCAATCACATTTTAAATGTGACTCCGAAGAAAATCAGACAAGTAGCTGCTTTTGTCAGGTGAGAAAAACTGCAGTGTGACTCCAGGACAAAGGGGTGACAAAGTAACACTTTCCCAACAGAGAGCTATAAATTTAAGAACACTGCCAGAAAAAATGAAAAAAGATTTTAAATACCAGCAGGCATCAGCAGAACCATTTAGGTTGGAAAAGACCTTTAAGATCTTTGTGTCTTTGCCCTGATATTGATGCAGCTGGGGTTCAACAAAAGCACAGATATGAGGTGATTTCAGCACAGAATTGTTAACCTGGGAACCTAAGCTAGAGCTGCCATTATTGACTGCAATATAAATCAGATATATGCATTATTGTTTTTGTTGGCTTGGGACTTTAGGATGCCGCAAACATATTCTTATTAGAATATTTATCATTAGTAATTATGCTAGTAATTAGCATATTGTATAGTTGCATAATTAGATGTAATGTTTAATAAGGGAACCTTTGATTGTATTTTTACAGAAGCTGAAGCATCTCCAGGAAAACATCAAAATTTAAATTCTCCAGAAAAGACTGAGAAATACTTATTAAAGGCCAAGACCCACACTCCAAATGGAGGCAATTTTGAGTAAAAGCCACAAAGTATTTCAGTAGTACATACAATGAGAAATAGGAACAGTATATTTCAAACTGTGCACCTGAAAGTAAAAACAAGATATGAGTTTGGAGTATTTTCTACTGTAAACGTTCTTGTCAAATTTTCCAAAGGCAAGCACTGTGTATTCAGGGTCACCTTCTTGTTAATGAGCATTCATGATAAAAAAAACCTCAGGCTTTGTAGGAGTGATAATTTCCCTATGAAATCACCATTAATTATGGTGTACACTTTCAGTAACACTGTTCAACTCAAACCAAAGACATGGTGAAAGACTGTTTATAAATATAAACAGTGATAAATATATTTAGAATTTTTCTGTGTTCTAAATCAGCACTGTACTCTCTTTCATTGGTTTGCTAAAATGCTCTGTAGTATCAAATAGGGTATGAAAACTGATGTGGAAGTGAAGGGAAAAGACCCATTTTTTACCAAGGGGTATTAAAAAAACTAGAAATAAGAGTATCTAGATTAATAATTTTAGACTTTAATTAAGTTGTTTTTCTTCATGGAACTCCAGGAATTGTAAGTGTATTTGGAAGAAATGCTAGAAGCTACTTTATTGACATGAAAGCTGAGAAAACATGAAACAATAAAATCAAGGTCATCAAACAAATTGTTCACAGAGCTTTTTAAATTTGAAAAAGCAATTTTGAAATGCAATGTATCAACATGCACTGTTTCAGAATTACAATACCTCAAACCAAAAAACCCACAACCACAAAGCACTGAGGATTTTGGGCTGGGGAACAAGACAAGAACAGGAAAACACATTAGAGAAGCAACAGACAAAATCATGCAGAAGGTCAGCAATTCAGAAGGTACTGATAAAAGGTTTACCTTTTCAGGACACCCAAAGGCACTGTAAAAACATGGCACTGGGGCAGTAGGACAATCATTGTCATAATGGTTAGGCATCTAAAACAAATCAGATTTGATATTACTTCTCTGTCAAGAGTATTCTCTTCTGCAAAAAGGACACAGCTGGATGGATTTTGACCATCTGAAATCACATCAGTTTATACCTGTGTAATTTCTTAAGGGATTATAGAAGTTTTGAACAAATATGTTAGCTGATGATAAAAATTCTACATCCCACTTGTATGTACTGTAACAATTCATTGACTTTGTTCTTACACTGGGCCTCAGACAGCATTCAGGTTTCCTTGCTAGACCAAACACCTTTAGTTTTCAGCCTATCCTCCAGCCAGATCAAGTTCAGTTCCTTCCTTTCTGAAGGACTACTTGCACATCCTGATTGTGTCTCTCTTTATTATCATCTTCCTAAGAAAGTTCAAGTTACTTCAACTTTTTGTGGTCCATGTTTTCCAGATGCAGCTCACTCATCTCAGTGCTCTGGATCCTCCCTACCCACCCTCCCTCAAAAGCACAACTCCAGCTGATGCCTTAGGAGCCCTAAACAGAGCAAAGGATAACTGAGTGTTTCACAGGCAGAATCCCTGTTTATAGAACAGGGTGTTTCCCAGGTGCTTGCCTTGTTTGAACATCAAGAAGAAGCACAAGGCTAACAAAGGTCAGCTGTTATTACTAATGTTTAGCATTCTCTGTTCCCCACTTCTGAAGTTCATTATTCTACCTAACAACTGAATTTTCCCTTTGTCATTACTATGTTCAATCCTGTTTTTCAGAGTATTTGTGCAATTTTACAGGATCACTATTTTAACTCAGGCCAGCAACATAGTTGCCATCCCAAATTAAACACACCAATATTTACCATTTTCCTGTCAATGAACTTATTATTGAACAGAAGAAATAATAATGGCTATTACAACAGTGGTGGACAAACAGAATTCCAGCTAGCATCCCTGTCTGACAGTGAATTCACTCACAGTTACTTTCCAACAGTGGCTTCCCAAGCAAATAATCTCTCCCTCTCTGCCCAAATCAAAGTCTCCTCCTCTTGTAATGTCAGCCATAACCACTGGCAGTGCTATTTTTGGTTGGGATTTTTTCAGCTCCATCCAAGATCAAAGACAGGCAGCATGGCCCCTGTCAAGAAACAGCTGAACAATGTGATGTGCAGCCAAAACCCTCCAGGGCTTTGCCAGACTGCAGCTGCAAGCTGGAGCAGCATTTAAGGGAGTGTCACACCTGTGCTGGGCATTTTCACAGTGAGGCAGGCAGTGATTTAGCAGCTAGCATACAAACTGTATCTCTGAGTTTAATTTCAGATTAAAGAAGTGATGTAAATGTGAAACAGCTGACTTGGAATAAACAGAGAGAAAGGGAGTCTCTTACCTGCTCTCTGATGAGCACTGTGTTGCAATATTCACAATACACATTGGCCAGTGGGCAGGTTTGGTCATGAAGCTTAAGTGATCAAACAGAAAAAAGCAAGGGGAGAAAGCATCACTAAAGTTACCCAATTTAAGAGAGGGCTAATCATCCTTCATCAGACATTAGATTTTTACCTATATTCCTAATTTTGCATTTAGCTGTATGCAGCTGTGAAAGAAAGGCAATCCCTTTACACTGAACACCATGTTTTCTACCACTGTTTTTTCCTGGACTTATACAAGGGATTCATAAAGTTGCAAATATTTTATTTCCTAAAGCTCTTATGCTCCAAAGAAATCTGATTTTAACCATAAGTCTCTAAAATTCACGTTCCATTGTACTGGAACTACATGAAAGCACTTTGGTTTTTATTTGTATTGTTGGACTATATAAGGTACATTTGATTGACAATTCATAATATTAATATCCAAGGACATTTAATAGTCCTTGAGATAGAACACATCTGTATAAAGAAATGGTAACAGCAAAAGGAAAGTATTATCCTCAGTATGACTCAAGTGAAAAACGCAGAGCCAGGAGAAGAATTCAGAAATTATCTTGGCCTTGAGTGGTGGCAGATATCCCCAAAAGATTTATCTCCTAATACCTCCTCTCTCCCAGACATAAATCCTGCAAATGTAAATGCTGCTTTCTGTATTCTATGAGTAGATACTGGCCTGTCTGTGGTTCTAACACAAGTCCACAAGTCTCCTCACACAACATGGTCCCAAAGAAGTTTCTATTTAAGGACAGTCTCCCCAGCTTTGGCCTGTTCTAGGCTCATGTACAGTTTGTAGCTTCTCAGCTGTACAGCAGCACAAAGACCTCTTCTAGACCAAAACCTTCCAGTTTTTGGTTTTCTGCTGGTTTTTAACTGCTGTTCCTTTTCCAAGCAAAGCCATGTGACTGCAGGCTGACAAAGGGAGTCCCTGCTCCATACCTCTTTATCCTCATAGGCCATGGACGTGGCACAGTTGGGGCAGCACACCTGGCGCCTGGCACACTCCTGGGTCATGTGCTCCTTCAGCTGGTTCTTGGGGAAGCTTCCTTGGCACTGGGGGCATTCCACAGTGGAAAAATCACACTGCACCTGGTGGTCCTGCAGGAGGGCAGCAGAGGGATTTGGTACTTCAAACAAGAACTAGCACCTCATCCATTTTGAAGAGAAAGCCCAGTGCAAGACAAACAAATCACAATTTCCTTCGTGCAAGGAAATCCTCATGCACTTCTGCTGACTCTGCCAGCAGCTGCTACTGTCCCATTACTGCAGTCAGGGCTTCATGCATTCAGCTTATCCCAGTAAAAATTCAGTTTTATATTTATCCTTTTAACTGCATAGATTATTTTCCAAAACAATTATTTCAGCTAATGTACGTAGCTACTTTGAGAGACTATTAAACTGACTTGAAGAAACTTGAGTGAAGCACAGACACAGCTGATCAAAAGACAACCATGAATGATCCTCAGAAGAAAGCTGCATTAGTACACTTGTCATGCACTGTGATATTCACTTCAGAATCACCAACTTCAGTTAAATACTCATTAAAACCCAGATGTGTAGCTGTAGTCTTGAAAGAAAAATTCACTGAGTCTGAGTCAGCACAAATGAGTACCAGGTATGAACATCTATTTAAGTTATTTCAAATTTTTATTCATCCATGAAAACAAGGTTCTGTATTTTCAAAACTACTTCTCACCTCTAAGTGCCTGAGCTCCATCTTCATGCTGCAGCCCTTGTTAGGACACTTGACCATTAGTGAAAGGATTTCCCGTTTGGCAAAGTTGTCAGGAAAAAGTTGATTTTCAAGCAGAATTTCATTGTCTACAGGACATTTGTGACCTGCATCTCTACAATGCAGAAAAGCAAAGAAAGATATTCCAATATAACAAACAGATTTCCAAGCACTTAATTTAAAATATTTTTACACCAGCAAGACATCAGTGGCCAAGTAATAACACAGTGGCCAAATAATAACACAGTAAGAAGATCTTTGAAAACAATGATATTTATGTGGCAATGACCAGAAAATATGCAATGCATTTCAGGAAAATTGAAAACACACAGTTTCATTGGAGGTGGCATGACTGGGGTTGCAACACTTCTCAAACTCAAACACATTTTATTTGTACAATGCCATGTTAAGCACTCTGGAAACAAACTTGAGGAATATGTAAAGACACTAAGAACTTACAGTCTTGTTTCTCTAAGTACTTCACATAGCTCAAGCACCAAGGAATATTTCACATACTACTTCAAAACAATTACTTAAACTTTCCTAGACCTACTCTCATTTCTTTCTCATTTTATAAACAGCCAAGGTGATCGCAGGTGAGAGAAAACTCAAAATTGTCTTTTTTTCCAGATTAACTTCATCTATTTGGCATTACATCATCCCCTGCTCAGTTTGCTCCTTTCAGTACATGATCAGTTGGTCATCCTTCAATTTGATTATACAGCAAACAGGGTGAAAAAACCTCCAGACACAAATTATTAGTAACTATGAAAATTACACTGGATTTGGAAGCAGCAATTTAACAGCAAACAGACTAGAGTCAGTTTTGATGGTGAAGGTGAATCTAATGAAGGTTTGGAATCTGATGGAACATGGATACCTGCACAAGGTAACTAACAGCCTGTTCCAGTTCATCAGGTTCTGCCTACCTGCATGTTTATACAAAAATCATTAGAAATGGAGTAAAAAAGGGGATCACCTCCAGCAAATTTTCCAGTATCAGCTCATTCTGAAAGCAGTTGGCCAACACATTGATTCACAATTAAGTAATGCAGTTAAAGAGGCATGAGGGATCAAAGCTCCTAAGTGCTAATGGAAACAGCAATAAAATGGAAAAATACACGGGGTGGAAAAATGTCAGTGTGTGGTGCAAGGATCAAAGGCCAGATCATTGTCACTGCCTGCAAGCACGAGGGGAAGCAGAACCTAGTGGGCTGTGGAGATGAGGAAGGAATTTATGTTCTTTGTTGGAAAAGGAAATAATTGCTCAGCAACTCCCTCAGCAATGCTGGTAGAGGAAGTGGAGGTAAAGCTGCCACTTCAAAAGGACGAGATGAACTTCCTTTCACAAGTTTTGCTTGCAGAGCAAGCTCACCACATGCCTGAGAATCATACCCTAAACAAGTGGAAGAAAGAAGAAAGAAAAAGCTCTTGTTTCAGAGCTCCCTGAGCTATGACCAGTGCGATCTTTGTCACAAGCCAGAAATATTTCCTCACTTCACAACCTACAGGAAATCAGTTTCACAGGTATAACTCGGTTACAAACACCCTGTTAAGTGGAGTATAAAGACAGATCAATAGGCCTGCTGATAAGAGAGCAGCTTTATTTCTACAAAGAAAAGCTAATCATGAATAAGAGCAGCCAACAACAAATTAATTTGAAATAATTACCACATCCCCAGTTTAAATAACTAGCAGATAATGGGCAAAATAAGAACAAAATACAATTTTCCAAAGTAGGAAAGTGTAGTAAGGAAAAAGCAGTAACTCACTGCAGGATATTAAACCAGCTTCAAATACTATTTATGAGGATCAGGATTGTTTAAAACACTGTTAAGATCCATCCACAGACAAAGATGTTGCTATACACTTCCTGTGACAGAATTGAGTTTGTGCACCTCAGATCTAACATACATTACAGTGAAGGCTTTCCTATGCTGGAATTATTTATCACAGTGCACTCTGCCACTCACAACAGTACCTGTGAAACAAAGGCCATCTGCTACTAAGTATTATGAATATTCCTGTAATTTCCTCTGAGATTAAAATACAGGTATCAAGAGTAAAGCCAGAATAATTTTGAAAGAAAAGCCTGCTCTGTGATTTAACCAGTGAGTGGTTTAGCCAAGAAGCTGAGGCAGTTGGCTGAGACTTTAACTGCAGCCATGCCAGCTGCTGGATGAACTGCCAGCACCCAAAGACTGCCCTGCTGCCCCTTGTTACCTCACAACTGCTTTTCCCAATAAACACTGATATTTGGCAAGCTCTACTACAAACCAAAGTCAGCTTTGCCCTAAGATACAGGAGAAGACTGGAGTGAAATTAAATTAGTTACTGCACCTGAGGTTAGGTCTTCTAAAATTTCCAGTAATGCATTTTGTTGACAAGCAACATTCATAAACTCATTTGTAGTTACTTAGGTAGATAAGCTTCTCCTCTTCCATGACTTACACAGCACTTCAGAGCATTTCAGACAGCTTTATTTAAAAAGCTGCCAAGGCTTTCTGGGAGGCAAACATTTACTGTGATCAAATCTCATCTAATCATGTCCTTCACACTGTAAGATCGAAGAGTTCAGTTTTTAAAAGGTTTTCCAATTTTTTTTTTCAAGTTGCAGGTACAACTTCATCAAAACAAACAACTACAATTGTTTGTGTATGTCACAAGAAGCAATTACTCAAAAAATGCATGTCCATCTTTTATCATTTAAAATCCTTAATCTCTGTGTTCCCTTGAGTTATGACACTGGGGAAATGAGGAATAAAGAGAAGCGATTTTTCCTGATCAAATGAAGGCTGTGACAATCACTTAGTGAAAAAACCCAGTACTTAGAGAATGTAAAATATCACTTGCCATTTTCCTTTTTGTTCTGTAGAAGCTTCAATCAATCTGGTACTGTAGACAGTACATACTGCAAATCGATACTGTACTGTAGACACTACATAATCCAAATCAATAGCTTGATCCATGGATACCAATTAAGCAATCAGTTCAGCCCTTCAGGGATTCAGAGAGGTCTGGCACTTCAAGCTGTCCTCCCTGCTTTCACAAACAGTCTCTCAAACTGTCCTCCAAAGACAGAGTTCACTGGGGAACAAGGGAAAACTTTTACTAGCAATGAAACATCTGAAATATTACACTGGTGATCTACAGTCTCAAAAGAAAAAAAAGTTTTCCACCTTGTTTAGTATTCACTGAAACAGTCATGGGTATTCATAGAAATGAAGTAAAATACAGAAAGGGTATAAAAGAAGCAGAAGCTTCTGGTCATGGTCCTTTCGATAGAGAAATTCCTCCTGAGAATTTATGTAGCAGAAACTACAGAGAAGCCCACAAAACATTGTATTCAGAGAACAGAACTGCTGGCTTACTATTCATTTAGCGAGTTACCAATGATGGATAGGGAAGAAAAAGAAATAAAATAGAACTGTGGACAAATGGTATCAAAAACCAATCAAGAAAGCACTGTCCATTTTGCATGTTATAAAATAAACTCCAGGGAAAAACAGTAACACTCAAGACAGTTTTAATGATCTTTACACAAAAGTGCACAAGGTTGAAAACAAGCCAATTCTACATATGGGTCACACAGAATTGAAAATATAAATCCCTACCAAAGTGACATCTGAGCTAAGTGAGCAATTGCTAAGGAAAAAATTGGGCTTATGCTGAAAAGGAAAAATCCTACAGCATAGTATCTATCAATGTAATCCAATACTCACTCACATGTGTAGGACACTGATGACTTCATTCCAGGTTTAAGGCAAGTGCTCTCTACAAGGTACTCTTTGCCCTTTCTTGCTCTTTTAATCATCCATTTTTACAAGCCCAGCCTGCTCTTGTCTTTGTATCTTATTCCCAGTCCCTCATATGCCACCTGGTTTCCCCTCAATGCTTTGTTCAAAACTATTCCCTCATCACATTCTCCCCTCCAGCTCAAGAAGGAAGCAGCTAATTTCAAGTGAAGAACTGAAAGCACGAATTGCCTTATCTGCACCAAGGAATCAGGTTGTCTGTAGTTTCCTATCAAGAGAAACAATCATAGGCAAAGGACAGGCAATTTTATGATCCTGAGCTGGAAATGGAATTTATTTTGGGGGATTTGTCTACCTTTCTTTTTTTTAATTATTATTTAAAGTTTAATCATTTTGTAAATTTGTAAAAACAGCAAGTGATCTAAAGCTCATAAAACTTCCAAACTTGTGACATTCTGGCCATATATATTTACTGAATACTATATATTTAATGAATAATAAACTTCCAGAGTTCTACTAGCACTCACTGGTAATGTTAATGAATAATAAATAGATTGACCTTAAACTGCTCTAGTACACGAACTTAATCTTAAAAGCAGCTTCACAAGCTTTCCTTTACCTTATTGACAATGCATCCTCTGCACAAGCAATGGCATTCTGGCCATATATATTTACTGAATACTATATATTTAATGAATAATAAACTTCCAGAGTTCTACTAGCACTCACTGGCAATGCAGCTCTATTCAGTCTAGACTGACCTTAAACTGCTCTAGTACATGAATTTCATCTTAAGAGCNAGCTGCCGCCGCTGTGCAGCAGGCTCATGGCCCCGGGGCCACGCCGCAGAGCGCTGCAACAGCCAGGACAGGGGTTAGTTAGAGCTTCCAGGCCTTCCCTCCCTGACAGGCGTTATGTGACACTGATACAAACACACAGTAACACACACAGGGGTTCAGGTAGAGNCCTGCTCTAGTACACGAACTCCTTAAGAGCAGCTCCACGAGTGCTCCTTTACCTTATTGACTTGACAATGTGGCCTTTGCAGAGGAGGTGGCAATCTGGCCATATATATTTAATGAATAATAAATTTCCAGAGTTCTATTACAACCCACTGGTAATGCAGCTCTATTCAGTCTAGACTGACCTTAAACTGCTCTAGTACATGAATTTCATCTTAAGAGCAGCTCCACGGGCACTCCTTTATCTTATTGACAATGCGGCCTTTGCACAAGCATTCTCACCATATATATTTAATGAATAATAAATTTCCAGAGTTCTACTAGCACTCACTGGCAATGCAGCTCTATTCAGTCTAGACTGACCTTAACCTGCTCTAGTACACGAACTCCTTAAGAGCAGCTCCACGAGTGCTCCTTTACCTTATTGACTTGACAATGTGGCCTTTGCAGAGGAGGTGGCAATCTGGCCATATATATTTAATGAATAATAAATTTCCAGAGTTCTATTACAACCCACTGGTAAGGCAGCTCTATTCAGTCTAGACTGACCTTAAACTGCTCTAGTACATGAACTTCATCTTAAGAGCAGCTCCACGGGCACTCCTTTATCTTATTGACAATGCGGCCTTTGCACAAGCGGTGGCAATCTGGCCATATATATTTAATGAATAATAAATTTCCAGAGTTCTATTACAACCCACTGGTAATGCAGCTCTATTCAGTCTAGACTTAACCTGTTCTAGTACACAAACTCCTCAAGAGCAGCTCCACGGGCGCTCCCTTACCTTATGGACTTGACGATGCAGCCCTTGCAGAAGCGGTGGCCGCAGGGTGTCTGCACGGCTTCCCGCAGCGCCATCAGGCAGATGGGGCACTCGTACTTGCTCTCGAGGGGCGGGTCGAACTCCACGTCGTAGCCCTGCGTGTCGTCGGCGGCCGGGCCGGCCGGGGGGCCGCTGCTGCCCAGGCTGGCGCTCTCCTCCTTGGCCATGCTGGCNAAAACAAACCAGAAGGCTGATTGTCAGGGACAACAGACAGGAACGACAGTTACAATATCAAGATACACGATATATACGATATATGACAGATACAACAGACAAGGACAGAGTCACGGATTTGGTTCTACTCAAAATCGCTGGTTTGGTTTCGTCCCCGTTGTCTTTTCTTTTTGCTTATCTTGTGATATGTAGGAAAGGGCAATGCATCCTGTAAGCTCAGTTCAAACACACCCCTCCCTTTCTGAAATCTTTTGCATGTAACTGTTATAAATGTGTATTTTGGTGTTGGCTTTTCGCAAATGTTGGAATGAATAAGTATAATTTTTTTTCTGCAGTTTTTAGTGTGTTTTAAATGCCTAAATAGATGTATAATGAGTTTAATGAGTTTTTTGCTGTAGTTTAGAATTTAGGTGCAGTGTGTTTCAGCTGCCTGAATAGATAACTTCCCAAAGAGGCCCAAGTGACACTCAGCATTCACCACCCGTGAAAAAGGGACCAAAGCCCAAATCAAAACATGATAAGAACCAAATAAAAGTGGAATTGTGTTTGACAAACCCAAGGAGTGACCATGCAGAGCAATTCCTGGAGAAGTGAATCTGCATAAGTCCCTGCATGAAGAACAGGATAAATAAGAATAATTCCAAGACACCAGGGTGCTCTTGGCAGAGCACCAAGGCACCCAGCCGTATTTAACCTTTATTTTATTTCTCTTATTGTCTCTATTAAACATTTTAAATTTTTAGCAGGAAAGTGAACCTGGTTTTTCACATAACTATCTGATTTCTGTAAAAAGAGGAATCACTGCTCTTTGTCCTTGCTATGTCTACTGAAGATTTTCTTTAGGTGTGGCTGTGGGGCACAGAGGGAACACACAGCACACACACACAGGTGTCCAAAGCACAGAAGAAAAGAGCTAAGTTGATTGAAACCTCAGCTTTTTCTAATTTCCAGGACACTGACCATTGGATAATGAAGTTACCACCTCTCCAATCCCACTGGTCAAATGAGAAGTCTCTCAAGTGATCTCTTTCACAAAGAAATGTAAACTATTCTTGTTTACTTTACAACAAGAAAAAGTACATTACAATTATGAAAACAAATTAGAAGGCTTTGAATGTCAGGGTGTAAATGTCACCCCTTCCATATTATTTACTTCTAAGACATTCAAATAGATTTTGTGTAGAAAAAAATGCTGTACAGAATCAGGTTGTCTTGGAGGACAACAGCTCAATGGCATATTTTCCTTGCAGTGTATACATGTTATTTAGCATTTTCTGTATTGAGCAATTCACAACATAGATTTCAAATTGACTTAGCTGCAGGACCACAAAAAAAATATAAATCCAGGTACCTAGACCAAGCAGTTGATGTGCTGTGAATGAAATTCTAATATACAGCACTGCTGATAACATTTTAGAACTGCCAGTAGGACTTTAAATCTAGAAAGAAGCTACACAGGAGATAAGGATAACAATTCTGCAATTACTGGTACTCAGCACTCTTGCTGTCCTTTCCCTCTTCCAGGCTAGCTGGCAGGGAGGACAAGGGACATGATTGTAAGAACAGAAGATAAAAGTCACCTTTCCCTGAAGAGTGGTGGATGGCATACTAAAGCCTGCTTTTACAACACTCCTCCAAAGCAGGGTGAATGCACAGGTATGAAATGAAAAACTGCTGGTATCCCCAGACAGACTGCTAGTGTTTCTACACAGAATGAGAGAACCTTAAAAAAAGGTCTTAACAACAAATACAAATTCTAAAGACCAAGAAATCTTCCTCTCCCCTGATTTTTTTAATGGTTACAATCACTTTCTTAGAATCCTGCTGTGGTTAGCTTTCTATCAAACCATTTCTTTGAAAACCAGAGATTATCACCAGGTGCAAGGCAGTATGAGCAGACTGAGGGTTATGGAGCCAGGCACATAAAACAGGCCCAAGAAGCCCAAATTTGATAATATTTTGTACAGCAGTACAGGCAAAAGTCTCTTGACTTTTGAATTCACATTAGTATCATTATGTCATTTAAATATATATTAGGGATGGAAATCCAATCAAGAGACAAATTAAAAGAACTGTTTATCTGCATCACTACTGCAGATGCTGGAGGCAGCAGAATGAATAGGATTACCTTTACCATGAACTCACAAAACTGAAAATTTTCTTGCCTATATCAGAATTTGAATATCACAACTAAGTCTTACAAAATGTTCATGGATAGGAGGAGGACATACAGGTAGTTTTATTTGGGTACTTATTTTGTTACACCTTTAGATTACATCAACAGAAATGCTAATCACAGAAGGCCTCAACTAGCATTTATGGGAAATATATTTTGAACACATGCTGAATCACAGAAATGTGCTTTAGGCCATCTACATGATAAACAACTGGCAACACTGCCATGATAACACATTATGAGCTATTTTTCCCACCTATCCAGACCAAAAAAAGAGGCAGATCTATCTAAAGAAGAGAAAGTTACAATACTTTGTTTAGGTATAGTTAGAATAAACAAACTAGAACTTTTATTCTGTTGTATAAAAATATATAACTTTGCATCTTGTTGGGGTATGCAGGACTATGAGAAGTATCTGAAGAGCAGCATTCTTGACATTTCCAAAATACCATTAAGGTACAGAGCCTCAAAGCACAGGCTGAGTTGTACTGAATTGGCCAGCAGTGCTCACTTGCTGCAGAAATAACTCCAGAGCAGAGCTGTCTGGAACTGCACCCCAAGAGTGCTGCCACTCCCATCCTGTTCTCCTCCAGGGTATTGTCCCTGTACATCAGTCACCCCACCAGGCTTTATTACAACTGAGGATCCCAAACACAACAGCAATACCAACTGAACTCCAGCATGGTCTCAGCAGCTGCTCCAGACAAGACCAGTTTAATCCCACAAAGGCACCAGCTCCCCCAGTGACCTGGAATGGATGCAGGGGAATCAGTGCTCAAAAAGATGCTCTGTGACAGAGATGTTCTGGGTTTAGCCTGCCATCAGTAGATCTATCCTCTCTGGAGAAGAAACCCAGCTTGTTTCCACTGTTCAACTAACTTCACTTATTTAACTGCTGCAGAGGATGATCAGTCCATAGGCCACATTTCATGAAAAATCACAGGAACTAAATTGGGTCAATGGGAATGTTGGTATGCAGGATATTAAAATCCACAGGCCAGCCTAGGACTGAAAAATTCACATTACTCTAAGCCATAGGGGTATATTTAGTGAGACTAAGAAAGGGAAGAGGAACATACATCCCTTTAGCAATGTCACAAAGGAATTCACGAAGTCACAAGAAGAACTATAACAGCTTTAGTCAAATTCAGCTGTCACATTAATGGCAAAGCAGTGCATGACTCTTCTCTTGGGCTGTTCCTAGGGAAAAAATCCCATACTATTTACAATTCTGTTCTTATAAAGAGGGAGCCAGGATCTGACTAGGTATAATCTTACTAGTTGAACACTTTGTACATTTAACTGCTATGCAAGCAGTGTCCCTTTGGCAATTTTCATTGTTTCTACAGACATAGCAAGTATATTCAGTTTACAAAAACAAAACTCCCAAACCAGAGTCAGTTTAATAAATGAATCACTGCAATCAGTCAACATCCCAGTCTGACACAAAACCCCCCTTATTCAGTGATAAACTCCACTCCTACATGGAGTTTTTTATCTGCATATGAGCAAGTGGTTCACAAAAAAAAAAGAAGTGCAAGTACTTTTTTAAATTGGGAAATTCAGGCACAAAGGTGCCTGAAAACTTAACCTGATTAAGTTTTGTTTTTTAAAACAAAACTTAAGGTGATTAAGAGCCAGATTTTAAATTTGTTCATATTTTATCTAAGACAGATTACTCCTCCTACTCTTATCTCCTACTCATCTTATCTGTGAGCAAAATACTCCTTCCTCCACACATATTTTAGGTGTGGGGCAAGGCACAATATTCCAAATCAAAATCCACACTGATGTTACTCAGACAATTAGCCAAGGCCTTATTACTCCACCATAGTTTAAATTAATTTCTCTGTACGTTGTAAGTCCTGTGCTAGGAATTAGATCTGTTTCTTGTGAAAGTTATTTTATCCTCCAAGAGTAGAACATAAGTTTAATTTTTTTGGACAGAGCAGTGCTAGGAAAAAGGCAGCTGCAGAAAAGTGTAGTTTGAATGGTAATGACAGGTCTTTTCTTAGTGAAGGCAGAGCAGACAATCAATAAGCTTACTGTAGCAGCTTTTCACCTTCCTCTCCTAGGGAATTAAAAAAAAATGCTTAGGCTGGGAAAGGATGGATTTTAATGCCCAAACTAGGACATATCCCAAAATTCAAATCAGGCTGCTACTCTTTCTTTTTGATTACAAAACAGGTTTCCAGTGAAATAAAAACTAAGATCTCCTAAAAACCACATCACTTTTCCCTCTTATTGATAATAGCTGTTATTCTTCCTCTGTGCTGAACAAAACTGAGTCAAATGCAAGTATAATATCCAAACGTTAATTTATAATACCTTGTGTACACTAAAATCCTGAGAACTTATCCTTTTTAAATGTTAGTAGTTTTATATACTACACACTTTTCTAGACTGCTCTCTGTACCTTTTTTGTTTCCACAACATCCAGCTTTCAGCTCCAGGAACAACTGCAATTAAACAGGATCATCACATGGGAATTCTTGCTTTTGCTGGTGTGAAGTTCCTAAGGCAGGGAAAATCATCAGCTACATTTGGTCATGTACCTGAAATGCTCTTTTCTAGAGCTAGGAAGTGCTGCCAGACCTGCTGGCTCTGAGATTCTGGGCTTTAGCTGGGCACAGAGGCATCCAGTGCTGCCAAAGGCTGCTTTTGCTCTCCAAGGCAGCAGCTGTGCAGTTTGCCTACAGAAAGGAAGGTGCTTTCCATGCCAGATGTAAGGGACAGAACTTGTCTGATCATCACCTGTGCTGCACAAGTCTGGGAGTGCCCTAAGGATGAAACTTTCACACCTCAGAAAAGACAGTCAAAGAGAGTTGGACAGAAAAGGAGTCCCCATGCCACTCTTCCAACTCTGAACCATAATGTCACCTTTCTTCACTAAGTAACCTGTGCTCTGTTGCTATTTACACTGCTATGTTACAAAGTGATTAGGCTGATGGGAGATAGCAGAGTCAGACCAGCAGAGCAAACTCCTGCAAGAATAATGTACCTGATGGTCGATAAAAACTACTTCAAAACAGAATTTAAACTGCCCATATTTTAAATTAATACATGCAACAAAGCTAAATACTCTGATTTTTCAACTCCCATAGTATAATGAAGTTTAGGTAGGACTTTGATAGATTTTCAAGTGCCAAACTTCTCTATATAAAAAAATAAAAATCACTGGTATCAGAAAATATCTCCAGATTGCCTATAAAATCCCACTATCATTAAGAGTATTAGGGAAGAAGTAAAAGTAGGCATTGAATACTATTTACACTGAAATATTAAATCATATTTTCAAGCATTGACTTATGGAACACTGTGCAGGGAAGTATCAGTTGATAAAAGAGAAAATTTTTATTAAATTAGGAAGTACCTAATACAATTAATTTCCACATGACCTTTCCTGGAAAACTGGCACTGACTACCCTTATAAATAAGGAATCAACACAGAAGACTATTCCAAATCCTTTTTCTTACTCAAAGTTGACAAATACAATTGCTTTCCTTGCAGCCTGGCCAGCACACACCCAGCAGGGGAAATGCCTTTAGCACTGCATGGACACAAAAACTGGCCAAACTTTTCTCTCTTCTTCACCTGCCTTGTCTATGTATGTATAGATTTCTGGGTCATGAGACTGACAGACCAGTGGAGTGACTTTGGATAATTGGTTGATGGAGTAATACTTGCAACACTTATTCCCAGACCCATTAATCAATGCCCTACTGATAACTGATAACCATGTGTTTCCACTATGGGGTTGGGAGCTACCATCACTATGGCCTCATCCAGGCAGAACACATGAAATTAAGCTAATGCCTTTTAATTAATACCTATAAAACACTTTCATTTCAAAGCTATCAAATGGCTAGACAAGCTGAAGCAATTGGAGATTCAGAGAGAACTCCTAACTGCAAAAACTAAATTCTCCTTTCTTGTAAAAGTCTGCAAGCATATTGCTCATTTTGTTGAGATACACTTTCAGTTTTTCTAATAGCAGTAACCTCTAAAACACCCAAGTCTTCTGGATAACCATACTTAAACCATTTTAACATGTGAACCTAAAGACCTGAAAGAAGAATCTTTGTTTGAGGCAAACACAAACAGCATTCAGAGCTCATTAGACTATCAAGAGCTCCTGACTAGAGCAGAGCAGCCCTTCGGGGGGGTTTCTGAAGCTTTCCAGGTGATTTCTCTTTATTTGTAAAGAATGCTGTCAGGCTTTAATCACATAAGTATTTTCATGCTTGAATGTTACTTAGGAGACTAGATGGTGGCACAGTTACATTCATATTTTATCCTATTTAAGTATGTCAAAACATTTAATTTTAGGGAGCAGTGGACTATACTGCATTAAAGACAAAGATATTCTATGGGTTTTTCCATAACCAACAAGTGTACCCAAGCCAAAATTCCCTGAACCTTTCTTCAGTTTATCAGCTTTTAGACAGAATTTACTGGGAACTGTTCAGAATAACAAATGCAAGGAAAACACTGTTCCTGAGAAGAACAGTACTACTGAACTCTTCACTTTTGCAGTGACTCTCCCTTTGCACACTGAGAACAAACTGAGATATGCATTATGCCTTTCTAACCCCCTCAGTAGATCTACAGAGAATGTCAGATGCTGCCCCAGTGGGGACAAAGTAAACACCCACAGAGTACTTTGAAAACAGGCAGGGAGAGGTCTGGCTGTGAACAAATGGGATTTCTGCAAGGCACACTCTCCAGGCTACATCTAATCACCATCCACCTCTACGGGCATGAGACTTTAAAGTGTCATTAGTAAAATGATCTGAGACCCTGGGAAAGCAAAGAGTGACACACGTTCTGAAACAATTAAACTTTTCATTCCATCTTACATTTACTTTTGTTTTCTTTTTGACATGCTTTATACCCAGAATATTTTATGTCCAGTTTTCACAGTCTGGATCTAAAACTTCTTTTTTTTCACATGTGCTTAGCTATTCTGTGCTATTGAGATATAAAAGTTACTTTTCTTGACACAGTAAACTCATGGAAGTTCAATGGGTGAAGAAAAGAATGTATGTTCACCTTAAACACTTTTCCATGCTGAAGTTCCATCAGCACAGGTACCTATTGTGTGTCTTGTCTAAATACAGTAGCAGTTTTCTAAGACAGAAAGCAGTACTGCAGTGTTGCAATAATACAAAACTTAAAAAGCCATTCATGTCTCGACAAGTTCTCATCCAGCAAAGACTGAGCTCCATGAATCTTCACTCATTGGGAAAAGCTGAATGTGGAATATACAGAAGATTTATGCCCAGAATGCTGCCATGAAAATAATCCAAGTCCTTTTATCAGCATACTTCTGTGACTTTTCCCCCCTTCTTCTACTAGAATGACAAGTCTTACAGCCTTTTCATTCTACAGGAAGACAATGCAGTCTGCTCACAAGTCTTTTAATAGTTGGTGAACACAGTGCAAACTTCACCCAAAGCTTCAAATCAATACTTTATTATTAACTCACAGCGGTCCCTAAGACACCACAAAATCCGCAGAGCTGAGGGGCAGCACTGCAGAATGTGTCAGAGGCAAACATGGGGGAATGCTTTTGGCAAGCTTTAACGACTAGGTCTAAGGGATATAATTAGAACATTTTCCTCCCACCTACAGCTGAGATTTCCGTTTAAGTACGAAAAGACTCAGCGTGAGCCAGACGGAATTGATGGAAATTACTACTGAAGTCACAATTTATTGCTCGGGTTAATAAAGTTACCTCAAATATTAAATACTGCCAGTCTCTACTAGAAACTAAGAGCTATCGGGTTTAGAAACAGCAACCTATCTAGCAAATTACCCTTTAGCACGTTCCCGAAGAATTTACTGAGTGCGTCTCTCACAGTGGGGAAAACAGAGCCCGAGTTCAGCTGATGTGCCCGAGACAGGCGGGAGCGCAGCCCGAGGCCGGACAGCGGGCCCAGGACCGGACAGCGGGCCCAGGACCGGACTGCGGGCCCAGGACCGGACAGCGGGCCCAGG
>VXBS01006413.1:134666-156027 GCA_013400255.1 Sitta europaea
GAGAGAGATGGAACAGAGAGAGAGAGAGCTGGCACCGACACACACATACACACAGAGAACAGGCACAGCCCGCCCAGCACACAGACACAGAGCTGGCACAGCCCGGCACACACACACAGAGAACAGTCACAGCCCAGCACACACACACACACACAGAGCTGGCACAGCCCGGCACACACACACAGAGAACAGTCACAGCCCAGCACACACACACACACAGAGAACACTCACAGCCCAGCACACACACACACACAGAGCTGTCGCCGCTCCGCTGCCGGAGCGCTCACCTGGGCTGCGCTCCGCACCTGTAGCCGGGGCGCGCTGGGTATCGGCAATTCCAAGGTGTGTGATCACAACAGGTGGGGCGGTGGTGTGTGTGCCAAGGCTTGGAGTCACCAAAAAGCCGTTTCCCAACGCAACCCAAACGCTTTTCAGAAACAATTCCCCTCGGCGGTCCCGTGGGGATTCCTGCAGGGCGAGCGCAGTGGGAACATCTCAGCGGGCAGCTCAGGGAAGCGAAACACCGGGACAGTGTGAACACAGCTTCATTTCCTTAGGAACGAACGAGGGGGATTTGGCTGCTTGCATTAGGGAGTTTTCTTGGCAAGAATCTATGATTAACACATTTAAATCCAACAAACTCTTCGCACCGTTTGGGGGGATGTACGCTGCCATGGGTTGGAGGGGGGAGATGTGCTGGGGGCCACAGTTTTCCAGTGATTTTCAGTGTTTCTGTCTGTATGCCATGGTCCCTGGGAGCTGGGAATCAGTGGATTGTTCCATGACTGAAGGGCCTGTCTCTCTCTGCAGAGTGCTGCTCCCAAAGCCAAGACCCTAATGCACCCCTCTGACCACTGCTTATGCCCAAAACACACTTAAATTTTTTTGTTAGGACCTGCCAGGAAGCTGAAGAGTTAGGGCAGAGAAATAGCTGGGCCATCAGATAGGGCTCTGAAGAATCACAATAAAGAAATAAGAACGTTAAGGACAAATAAATAAATTGAAACTTTGTGGACATGCTCCTGGACAACTGGCCAAATTTCAGATACCCTTTTTCTCCTGCCAAGTGAACATAGTGTATGCTGCTTTCATGAGTTGTAAAATGAGGAAATTTATCATTGCATGGCTTTGTAAAACAGATATCCTTAGATGGAGGGTTTTGTTTGTCTGAAAAATGCTATTTTTTGTAATCTGCAAGATGTTAAGGGCACTGATGTCCAAACTATTTTAACTGAGAATTCAAGGAATTTAGTCTGGAGTTTTTATTCCAAGAATAAATTAATTCTTTTATTCAGAAGGGTTTCCAAATCTGTAAGGCTTAGGCCCATTATCACATATTAATGTCCCCGCTGTAACAGAAATGACTGCAAAAATGCTTTTCTCCACTCGGTGGTGCCACCAGCACAGGGAAAACAATTTCCAGCCTCGGCTCTGCGCGGCTCAAACTGTTCAGCAATTGTGCTCTTTACGGGCACAAACATCCCCAAAGCTGTCGCAATTTGAGATCAATTAAAATCTTTAGCTGCCTGCTGTATCCCTACGAGAAAATATTTTTCCAAGGTGATTTCCTGTGTACTTGGAAGAAAAGACTTGACTAGGCTTATGAATGCTCACGTGGTGCCTTTGATAAGGAAGCTGGTGCCTGCACAGTGTGGTTTTCAGGAAGCCAGGCTCCCAGGGGTCGGGACAGGCAGCCAGCTACCCGGGTGAAGCTTTGAATAAGCACCCCAGAGGGAGAGATCTGCTAAACTTCTCAAAGAGCCTCAAAATCTTCAGTCCTAACAATGCATATTGTCAAGGAACTGTGCCTGCCATTTCAAGATAAGAGAGGAAATCAGTCTGTGACTGCAGAGAGTGATTTTGATTGATATCTGGCATTGCAGCTCAACCTGATTTTTTTTTTAAAGGTCTCTCCAAGTGCTAGGGAGTGAATAGTAAAAATAGGTAGGTTGTTAGGAAGTTCAGGCAAAACAGCAGAGTACTGAGCTAAGGCTCTAGCCATCTAATGTTCTCAGATGTCTAGAAATGCCTCAGCCATGAGATCCTTGTCCCACACTGCCTTGGCCTGGAATGACCTCTGGGGCTCCTGTTCTGCTTCATCCTGGCACTCCATTAAGATGTTTCTGATTGGGATTTATTTCATACTAGGATTTTGTGTGTGTCAGAATCTGAGCAAGGATATATTTGTCTCTAAACCCTTTTACTTTCTCCATGCATTGCACATTCCATAAATGCTTTGTTTCCCTTCTCTGTACATTACCTGCTTCAGCATGAACCTTTACACTGTTTGCAGGTGTGTTAGCCTCTCATGAGGCATGAGCACCAAGGACTGACCACTTCTCCAAGACATCATCTGACAAGGACAGCTTCAGTCAGAATGGCTGGAGAAGGACCTGGAGGTGCTGGAGGGCAGTCAGCTCACAAGGAGCCAGCAGTGCCCAGGTGGCCAGGAGGCCAGTGGCATGCTGGCCTGGGTCAGCAAGAGTGTGGCCAGAGGAGCAGGGCAGGGATTGTCCTCTGTGCTGGGCACTGGTGAGGCTGCACCTCAAATCCTCTCACTACAAGAAAGACATTGAGGTGCTGGGGCAATGAGACTGTTTTCTAGACCCTTCACCAGTCTTATGAGGAGCAGCTGATGCAGCTGGGGCTGTTTAGCCTGGAGAAAAGGAGGCTCAGTATTTGCTCTCTGCAACTGCCTTCCTTTCCAGGGCATTGGACCAAGGTGGGGTCAGGCTATTTCCCAAGCAAGAAGTGATAGGACAAGAGGAAATGGCCTCAGGTTGCCCCAGGAGAGATTTAGATTGGATATTAGGAAAAATTTCTTCACCAAAAGGGTTGAAGTATTGGAAAAGGCCGTCCACAGAAGTTGAGTCACCATCCCAAGGGGATATTTAAAGGGCATGCATAGGTGTCACTTAGGGAAAAGATTTAGTGGTGGACTCTGCTGTGTTAGGTTTGTGGTTACACCTGAAGATCTTGAGAGCCTTTTCCAACCTAGAGGCTTCTCTGATTTTATGAATTGAAAGCACTGTAAGATCAGAGTAGATAATAGGTGAGTCCTCTCACCTATTTTAGCTATAGCAAATATCAAGCACTGCAACTTTTGCTGATTTTTCTTCTGGCTGGCATCAGATGCTGTCAGGTAAGAGGTGCACTAACTGGGAGACCCTGAGCTGCAATGTAAGCACAGTGGCCTCCCTCAGCCACCTCCTCAGGGAAAAGTGTGCAAGTCAGAAATGGATTTTGAGTCCTGCAGGATCACAAAGTCTCTGGAAAAAGGGAAATGCTTGGGTGTTTTTGTAGTTTTTTGGCTATTGCAAATTCCTACTTCTAGAGCCTGAACTTACAGTCACGTTTGAAAGGACCTGATGGATCACTAGAATTTTTGCACAATGTTGGGTGTGGAGACTGAAAACTTTCAGGGTGTTGTTACACGACAGCATCTTTCCACTTTGAGTCAGTTTTTGAGACAGATGCTTTGTGGAAACTAAGCATAAGTTTTCTTCTTGTGCTTTCAGGAAAAAGACTCTACTGGCCACTGTTTGTGATCATCTCTGGCCCATACCTGGTGTAATACCTACCAGTTATTCAATAAGTATGTAATTTACTTTTATACTGTTGATTTGTCCTGCCTGCCCAGGGCCTTCAAGACCCATTACTAAAGAGGTAATGTCCATGAAAATTAAATACTGGTATCAGAAGCACGGACATTTTGTGATCCCTGCTGTCATTAACCCAAACTGCACAAGGTTGGCTGGGGCTGTGAGACATTGGCCTTCAATTAAATAGCTTTGATGTGGAACACCAGTGTGACCAAGACTAGGCTCTCCTCTCAGAGAGTTAACAGTGAAGAAACCAGTTATGAAACTATAAAGAAGAAAGCTAAATGCAAACTTGTGTTAAAAAACAGTGCAGGTGCTCCTCAGAGAGAGTCTGTGTATCTCAGAGCCCAGGAGTCTCACACTAGACGACCTTGTTTATATGAATTTTGTGGTTAAACCTCATAAATCGCCAGGTGCCACCTGGATTTGAGAGCTCTGTATTGTGTTCAGTTCAAATAAACTGTGGTTAGCACCAGTGTTGCACAGGGAACTCAGAGGGAGAGGGATAAGTGAGATAAACAGCACTGCAGTGTCTTTAAAAAGCAGAGGGAACACAGACAGAGTGAGAGCATGCCTGAGAGACAGCAAACAAGCCTGACATTGGGAGCAAACTGGGCAGCCATAGCAGCACCTCTACAAACTGACAGCCAGCTGAAGGTAGGCTAGCAGTGTTCATGACAGCATCCCAGATGCTGGTAGGACATCCCAGTGCTGGTTCCTTGTCTGCTTTAATGGGCAGGTCAATGACTTTGTCTGTGCTTCCCCACTTCACAGGTTGTTCTGTGCTTTTTGGCGAGCCTTTTTAGAAAGCAAAGTTTTCCTTGATGTGAACAAAAGTATTGCAATCTTGCTTGTCTTCAGAAATGTACGAAACACTGTGATCCCAGAGAAAAAAGGGATTTCTTTTCCCTTTTCAAGAGAAAAGAGGCGATACTGAACACAGCTGTTTGAGTTGATTAAATAACCATGGCTGGAAATTCATGCCTGGGGTTCCCTCTAAAAATCTGAGCAGGGTAGGCAAGGTGAAAAAAGATTATTCAGCGTGACCCCCAACTAGAATAACAGAACACTGGCACATTTTGCCTGAGTAGCAGGAAATATTCCTAGCACTGGGAATATTTCCCACTCTCCCAAGAGAGCTGCTGTAATCTCCACTGCCTGGGAGCTAGACAATCAAATGCATTTGATGAGTGGCCTGTTGGCAACAATTAACTACTGCAGAAGGTGAAGGTCTGATAACCTGAGAGGGCCTCTTTGTCGTTCATTTCTTCCAGGACATGTTCAATGAAAGAGGAAAAGAAAAAAACTGCTTGAACTTTCCTTTAGCATGGGTCAACCCTTTCTGATTCATTTGAGCTGGTGATTAGTAGCAAGAGTCAGGTCATGGCTTCAGAGATGAGTATGGCACTGCAGCAGCACTTACTCAAAGGGTCAGAAGAGCAGAGAAAGTATTAAATATTTTGCATTAAATGTAGTCCATGCTGACTGTTTCCTTACAATGACTTTGGTATCATCCTGAAGAGGCATTACTCATGGTTTAAGAGATCCTGAAGGTGCTGCTGGTGATGGTGAAATGACACAAAATTGCATAGGGTAGAAGAGAACGTAGAAGAGAATACAGAATTATAACAAAATGTAGAATTGCATTATGTAGAAGAGAAGAATCTGTGGGCAGTATAGGGTAACTATATGGTATTCAATTGCCCTGCAGGTGGTAGGAACACAGAACTGAAATGGGAAATGGGTTACTGCTCAGAGCAGAAATGTCACCAAGCCTGTCACAAGACGCAGACAAGAGACAGGAGAAATGCTCTGAGCACATCTGTGCACAGCTGTGCCTCACAGGTCTGTGAAGAGCAGAATCCAAGCACACTGAGCTGAGGGTCAGCACTGCCAGCAGGGCTCTGCAGGGCACACAGATATTCAGGAGGAGAGGCAGCTGGAGGGAGCAGGGTGGGCAGATGGGGACAGAGGTACAGGCAGCTTGCTCTCAGTGGGATGGAGCGAAGAGAAGCTGGGGAGAAAACAGCCTAAATTTGAGTTGCCAAGCCTAATGAATGATTTTAAAGTAAAACTCAGCTCTCTGGGAAAGAGCTAATCACACTGGTAGGTCATTCTGGATGTGGAATTGAATTAATGCATGCAGTCCTTCCCAACAGACTCTCAAGGGCTGTGCTGAAATGGTGCTTCATTGAAAGGTTATAGATAAAATAATATCAGAAACCCTGGGCATCATCACTTTGGACCATGACTTGGATGTACCACCTAATGAAGGACACCTGAAAAAACACCAAACTGAGATTTCTAGCAAGTTATGTGGGTTACTAAGTGATGATACAATCAGTAAAAGAAATCACAGCTATGTTATTTCTAGTTCTAGTGCATTGTCTTAAGGTACAGTCTTCCTCATTTTTATTACTCACTCCAACCAGAGCAGTAAAACCAAAATAAGTCAGAAAACATAACTGATTTTTCTCTATGATGTTTGTTTACCTTGTGCACTTCTCATTCTCTTTCAGGTAATGAAAAATAGGTTAAGGCATTGTTAGAAATTGCTGTTTCTATATAGTTTTATTTTCTGTGTCTGAAGCAGTAGCAAAAAGTTCCCGTGTTTGAGGTGAAAGTCTTGTATTTATTTTTATGCTCACCATATTTCCATGGAAACCACACTGACATTACTTTTGGCTGCACCTCTATGAAAGCTAAAATTAGGGTCAAATTTACACAGACATTTTCAGATTTCCAGCACCAGTAATCCTTACAAAGAGATCTCAGCAAGGTATGAACTGCTAATGTACAATGTATAAATATTCTCTCACGATCAAATCTGGAGCCAGTATTTGCTGTATTTGATATTTTCTGTATCCCCTCTGGGGTTCAGGGAACTGCAGAGCTTTGCAACAACAGAGGACACACTCCTCCTGCTTTAATGGAGCTACTTGTACTCATTAAGCACATGCTAAAATACCTTACAAAACTGGGGCCTGAATTAAGTCTACACTGGGATTGAGTGGAATGTGCTGCTCTGCCCATGTGGAATGTCTGCAACACTTCTGGCCAGAAACAGAACTCACAAGTAACATGGGAGCAGTGGGTTTGCTGATTTAGATAATATAGCATGGAAATTTAGATAATTTAATGTTCAGGTAATATAACTAGGAAATTCTACCTTTCAGACAGCAACTGAGTTCAGTTTCACATTTAAAAAATCACCAACTTTCAGAATGTAATGCTGTTGTCTCTAGTAGCTTTACTTATGGTAAGCTCCATCAAGCAAAAGAAGGAAGGGGCAGATTTGGATGTTTACTACAGGATGGCTGATGGCTTCATGTAAGGTGCACAGGTGATCACATAGACATGTGATATCTCAGGATCAAATCTGGGAATTCACCTAATATATTGAGTGGACAGTCTTTTCTGGGCCTGTCAGTTCAGTAGATGTCTTGGATGAGTAATGACTTTCAAAGTATTTCTTAGTTAAAGTGATTAGAACTGTTCTATTAAAAATCATGGCATTATTATTAATTTTGGAAAATAAGTTAACTTACATCTTTCTGTTTCTCAGGTGATCTGGTTTCTGTGAGGTTGCAGGTGTCAGCAGCATCACAAATGGACCTGCCTGAAGAACTTCAGCATACCTATACAAAATTTTCTGAATGGAAATTCAAGCTCTTTAAACTGCGATCATTTGAAAAAATGCCCTCGGATGACAGCCAGCACATAAACAAAGATCAGACAGAAGAGGCTGTTTCTTCAAACAAGGAATTCATCCTGCACACAGATGAAGCAGTGCCAAGAGGAGAAAAGGTGGAGTTAACAGGGAATAGGCAGGGACTTGAGGAAGATGCCCATGCCATGAAAACACAAGGCAATAGAGCTCATCAGAACAACCTGAAGCAACTCTGCCGCCTCTGTGGAGCTTCATTTAAAACTGATTGCCACAAGAGAACTTACCCAGTGCATGGGCCAGTGGATGATGAAACCCTGTGGCTTCTGAGAAAGAAAGAAAAAACAGCAACCTCTTGGCCAGATCTTATTGCTAAGGTTTTCAAGATTGATGTGCGAGGGGATGTCGACACCATCCACCCCACCCGGTTCTGTCACAACTGCTGGAGTGTTATACACAGAAAATTCAGTAATACTCTCTGTGAGGTATACTTTCCTAGGAACAGCACAATGGAGTGGCAACCCCATTCCCCAAGCTGTGGTGTGTGCCATACTACCAGCCAAGGAGTCAAGAGAAAAAGCCAGCAGCCCCCAGGTGCCCAACGTGGCAAACGTGTCAAAACCACTGGGGAACGTGCTCAGCTAAACAGAGGTGTAAAGAACCAAGCACAGATAAACAACAAAAATTTAATGAAAGAGATTGTCAGCTGCAAGGATGTACATCTCAGCACCAAGCTGCTCGCAGTTGATTACCCACTAGATTTCATTAAATCCATTTCTTGCCAGATTTGTGATCATATTTTGGCAGATCCAGTGGAAACAACATGCAGACACCTGTTTTGCAGAACTTGCATCCATAAATGCATCAGGGTTATGGGCAGCTATTGCCCCTCCTGCTGGTATCCTTGCTTTCCTACCGATCTGGTAACGCCAGTGAAATCCTTCCTGAACATCCTTGATAACCTGAGTATCAGATGCCCTGTAAAGGAATGTGATGAAGAGATTTTGCATGGGAAATATGGCCAACACCTCTCTGGCCACAAGGAGATGAAAGATAGAGAGCTCTGTAGCTACATAAATAAAGGAGGCCGGCCGAGGCAGCACCTGCTGTCTTTGACAAGGAGAGCTCAGAAACATCGTCTGAGGGAACTGAAACGCCAAGTCAAGGCTTTTGCTGAGAAAGAAGAGGGTGGTGACATAAAGGCTGTATGCATGACTTTGTTCCTGCTAGCTTTGAGAGCCAAAAATGAGCACAAACAAGCAGATGAACTGGAGGCTATAATGCAAGGGAGGGGATCTGGACTTCACCCTGCTGTCTGCCTGGCCATCCGAATCAACACGTTCCTCAGCTGTAGTCAGTACCATAAAATGTACAGAACAGTGAAAGCTGTCACTGGGAGGCAGATCTTCCAGCCTTTGCATGCCCTCCGCACTGCTGAGAAAGCCCTCCTCCCTGGTTATCACCCATTCGAGTGGAAACCCCCCCTGAAAAATGTATCCACTAACACAGAGGTGGGAATTATAGATGGGCTGTCAGGGCTGCCACTCTCCATTGATGATTACCCAGTAGACACGATTGCAAAGAGATTCCGCTACGACGCAGCCTTGGTTTGTGCCTTAAAGGACATGGAGGAGGAGATCCTGGAAGGCATGAAAGCAAAAAACCTGGATGACTATTTGAATGGCCCCTTCACTGTGGTAGTAAAAGAGTCCTGTGATGGGATGGGAGATGTCAGTGAGAAGCATGGAAGCGGGCCTGCTGTCCCAGAGAAGGCTGTTCGCTTTTCTTTCACAGTCATGAACATTTCTGTAGCACATGGCAGCGAAAGCAAGAGGATCTTTGAGGAAGCAAAGCCCAATTCAGAGTTGTGCTGTAAGCCCCTGTGCCTTATGCTGGCTGATGAATCAGACCACGAGACCCTGACAGCAATCCTGAGCCCCCTCATAGCAGAGAGAGAGGCGATGAAAAGCAGCGAGCTGCTGCTCGAAATGGGAGGCATCCTGAGAACATTCAGATTCGTCTTCAGGGGCACAGGGTATGATGAGAAACTGGTGCGGGAAGTGGAAGGGCTGGAGGCCTCAGGTTCCACTTACATCTGTACCCTGTGTGATGCCACCCGCTCAGAGGCATCCCAGAACCTGGTCTTGCACTCCATCACCAGGAGCCACGCTGAGAATCTGGAGCGATACGAGATCTGGAGGTCGAACCCGTTCCACGAGTCTGTCGACGAGCTCCGGGACAGGGTGAAGGGGGTTTCAGCCAAGCCTTTCATTGAGACTGTCCCCTCCATTGATGCACTGCACTGCGACATTGGCAACGCGACAGAGTTCTACAGGATCTTCCAGATGGAGATTGGGGAACTTTACAAGAATCCTGACGTGTCTAAAGAGGAGAGGAAGAGGTGGCAGCTGACTCTTGACAAACACCTCAGGAAGAAGATGAACTTGAAGCCTATGTTGAAGATGAGTGGAAATTTTGCCAGAAAGCTCATGTCCAAAGAGACTGTAGAGGCAGTATGTGAATTGATAAAGTGTGAGGAAAGGCATGAAGCCCTAAAAGAACTAATGGACCTTTATCTGAAGATGAAGCCAGTGTGGCGCTCCTCGTGCCCTGCCAAGGAGTGCCCAGAACTGCTGTGCCAGTACAGCTACAATTCCCAGCGTTTTGCAGAGCTCTTATCTACAAAGTTCAAGTACAGATATGAGGGCAAGATCACAAATTACTTCCATAAAACCCTTGCTCATGTTCCTGAAATCATTGAAAGGGATGGGTCCATTGGGGCCTGGGCAAGCGAAGGAAATGAGTCTGGAAACAAACTGTTCAGAAGGTTCCGAAAAATGAATGCCAGGCAGTCCAAAGTCTATGAGATGGAGGATGTCCTGAAGCACCACTGGCTGTACACCTCCAAGTACCTCCAGAAGTTCATGAATGCTCATAAAACATTAAAAAACCAGGGCTTCACCATTGATTCAGGGGGTAGTTTAGATGACTCCTTGCCACTGGAGGTCTTGGAAAATAACGATTCATCAGATCTCTAGATGTACAGCATTTGGGTTTCTGATGGTGTCTCCCTGCAAGGAATCAGATTCTTCTTCAAGCCTGCAGAGGTCCAGAGTAGTCTGATATTTACACTCCCTCTTAAGGTGCTGAGAAGAGTTCATCCAATAAACACTGTGTGTGCTGGGTGTTTTTGAGAGGCAATGCACTGCTGCATTTACCAGTTGTCATATGAGATGAAAGCAGAAAACCATTGCAGAGAAGGGTCTTTGTTTTTTACTGGTCAAATTGTTTCTAAGGGATAAAATCAAAGTAAACAAGGTTTTATAGCAAGTTTTAGTTGGAAGCAGATATGACTGTGGAGAGTTGTGACAGTTGCTGCAAAGGAGCATTGCTGTTTTGTTTTGTTTGCATTCTGTTGAATATTTTGCTACTTACTTTTTAAGAGGGCTTGATTATTTTCTTGATGGGTCTTTGGGTTTTATAAGTAAAGATTCATCAGTGAGACAGCTGGGTAATTCTTTTGGGATGAAGTTCAGTTATTTTTGTAGAAAACACTTACTAAAGATGCAGACTTCGATGTCACATACTCTAGAAATATTATTATTTAACATATGTATTGTAGTTCTGCTTAGGAGCAGATGATGGTATCATCGTGCTAATTTAATGTATGAAGATATAGGAAAGGTAGCTGAAGTTTTTAAAAGATATTTTAACATATGTATTGTAGTTCTGCTTAGGAGGAGACGATGGTATCATCAGCTAATTTACTATATGAAGATATAGGAAAGGTAGGTGCAGTTTTTAAAAGATATTTTTATTATAGCCTGTTTTCTCTGAAAGGCAAACTTGTGCTCCTAAATCAGGATTTACAGTGCTCTGTGGTTATCTCATTATATAAAGTACATTCCAGCTCTGCTGTGTAGCTTGTTGCTTCATGAGCATTTTAGACTCCTGTTGTAACTTCACTATATAGCACAATTTGCATTAGTCCAGTTTTATTGGCTGAATTCCTGGGCTGGCTGGAGTCACCAGTAAATCCTCATTAATCCCAGGAGGTGCACAGTTCCACCAAGTGACTTTAGTGCCAGCAGTCCCATTTCCCAGGAGATGGTTTTTACCTTGATCAGACACATACCAGTAGGATATTTCCCTGACTGCTGCTGCTACACTCCAGCTGTATCTGATACTGAACTTTTTCTCCCCTGGGACATTCCACATGCACAGCCTCATTTTCCAAATCTGTAAAAGAGTGGCGTGCAGATAAAAAAGAAATATGGCACACAGAAATTTCAAGAAGTTTCATGTAAGCAACTATCTTTGATGTTAATAAATATTAACATTAAATATTACATGAGTAGTTAAAAAGCAATAAACTCTTTTGAAATTTCTGCATGCTGTATTTTTAACTGTTACAGCAGTGTTTAGCTGGTATTTGTCTTTCTGAAGTGATATTTAGTATATTCACAATTCAGAAAATAATGACTTTAATTCACTGACATATTTATGAAACATACTCAATACCTGAGATGTCTCCAAATCACCCAGCTTTTCAGACCCGTGGCTGGTGTCTTACTGTGTTTGGAGTAATGTTTCTGAAACAAGATTAAATGCAGAAAATATCAAAGTACACATCTAAGAGTCCACTTCTTTTTTTTTCATTTTGATGTGGCAGAAGTTGGTTTCTGAGTGTAAGTATTTTAAATGGATTTAAAAGACTTAATGGTCTGAGGTTTGTTTTGTAGTATCTTTCAGTTCATTTTGTTTGCTATCTCTTTAAGGGCCTGGTATTTACCATTTATGAACAATTAAAAAATAGAATTAAGAGCTAGTAATTAGTACATATATTGATGTTATTCTAATTATGCCTTTTTTTTTTGTTTCAACTAATTAAATCACTTTTAAAAATTGTCTGTAATTTAGGACTTTAGTTTAACATGATTTCTTTAAATATAATTTAGACACAATGTCAAAATCTGCAGTTGGAAATGATGTCTTTTTTTCTAAGCAGTCATGAGGACTACAGCATTTTCTGTATGATGTATCACATATATATATGTTTTTACTGAGTGCTCATTTCTAGATTATTTTTTTTTAAATTTCTTTGAAAAGAAGTATTCCTTATATAGCATAAAAACTAGTTTTACATAAGGATCATTGTGTACCAATAAATGCAGACCATAAACAGAGCTGTTTCCTAGGGAGTATAAACAGCAGGTATAAAGAACATTCTCTAGCAGTTATGGTTTTGCAGATATAGTTTTCATATTTGGTCAGCATATATTGCATTATACAAATAGCTGCACACTTTCCTTTTTTCTCTGTGTGTATATTTGGAACAGGTGCTTTACCTTATGTTGTACCCTTGAGTTTGCTTGCATGAATTAGGGGTTTGTTTAACAATCTTGACTCGTCTCATGGTGATTTTCCCTCCAGTTAAGTGGCATATATAGTTTTCATTCCCTTTTGCACAGGAGTGATTTTCAAGTAATCCAAAGTTTTATATTGCTGATATGCACATGTGTCATGGAGTGAGGGACCAGACACTGTTAATTTTGTAATTTCAGGGACTCTAACTGAATTTTAGTTCAGTTTTCTCTGAAAGGCAAACTTCCAGAGAAACGTGAAAGTTTCTTCACTTTTTTTTTTTTTTTGAATTTTTGAATTTGTAATTTGACAGTCAAATTCCAAATTCAATTTAACAGACTGCCCATGTAGCAGCAAGTGATTTTGTCTCACTGTCTTTGAAAGGGCTGAGTTAGGTTGATCCTTGTCTGTGTGATTTTTTACATCCTGGGGTAACTCATCCAAGTGAACAAACGTGAGTGGGGACAGAGGAACGCACTGCCATGTGGCAATATTCTTTTGTGAGGTATTTTAAGCTATAAAGTCACATTTCACACTCTGCCAGCTCTGGGAAGGACAGCTGACACAGAGAGATATTACTGGTTTTTTTCCTTTTCTGTTTTTTCAGTCTTGAATCTAGTTTAATCTTCTATTTTCCCATTGTTGACATCTTTCTGTAAATCAGTTGAGAATTTTGATCTCATGAGACCAAAGGCTGAAAGGGTGGGTACCTGCAAGTGAAGTTTTTGTGAGCAGAGCTGAAATAACAATGGTGCATGCACACAGCCATGCAAACAGACCCTGCCTGCAAACAGGTGCATCATTTGCTTACACAGCCTGTTGTTGAGCTTTCTGACTCTGAAGAGGCTTTAGAAACATGGAGAGACTTCTTTTCATGGTCCTCTTTCAAACCTTCACATTCTCTTTTTTCCATTAATAAGTGGTACAAATCCTTTGGTTATTCACAGGAAATAATTACCACCTTGTTCTGAAATTGTATTGACTGTAGCTTTTCATACAATCAGGTTATGTATCTTGTTTTGGTTGGTTTTGTTTTATTTTGCGTTATTCCAGGGTTTTGTATTGTGAATTGCCATGTTATAAATGATGTGAACTATGTCAGAAGCCACGATTCTGCTATCACATGTTTTATTTCCTCAAAGGAATAGTTCTATTGTCTTTAAACACATCAGCTTTGATTTTTAGTCAGGTAGTTCAGAAACAACCTGTAGATATTTACAGGATCCTAATTTCTGACTACACTGAGCTATTTGTTTTGTTTCACTGTATGGCTTTATAATTTTACTTTTTCTTATTGCAATACAGCTTCTTATTTCATTAAACCAATTTAAAATAAAGGTCTTATAAATATTTAAGTTTCTGAATTTTTATTTCTTACAGTTTTTCAACGCTGAGCACAATTTCCTGGTGGTAGTCTTAGTTTTCATTTAAATTGTGGATGCTTTTCACAGTTAGGCTGTTCTAATACCCAG
Source organism: Sitta europaea (assembly GCA_013400255.1). Classification (NCBI taxonomy): domain Eukaryota; kingdom Metazoa; phylum Chordata; class Aves; order Passeriformes; family Sittidae; genus Sitta; species Sitta europaea. The sequence continues at coordinate 148,772 of VXBS01006413.1, forward strand.
AGGCAGCTGTGATTCCAGCCCTGCTCTGGAAGTCCCTAAACTAACACAAATGAAGATTAGTCTGTGATTTTCAGCAGTCCTTTCAGCACCCTTCCTCTGTTCTTTCTGACAGAACACTAAACTGATATAAACCCAGTTTTATTTAGTCTGTAAAGGTCTTTTGGTTCATTTACAAATACCACCCCAGATTTCATGTAAAATCAGCCTTGCACTGTTATCACCATGCTAATACACTGTCTTTTGCACCAAAGCTTGGCTCCTCACTAGAAGTTAAGCTGTAAAGATTAGTTCCAATCTAACTTTCAGTCCATTATTTGTAGTTTAGCTTTATCCTACTTCAGAAAAATCTTTCTTCCTTACAATGATATCTACAGGTTATGAGATTCATGTAAATCAACTGGTTTGGGTGGAACTAATGATGAGCAAATTAAGCTACCTGATTTCCTGTGTAATCAGATAACCAGACATCTAATATCTGGACTTTATATCACCAACTCAGCTTTTTCACCTGACCTCAAATTAAAAAAAAAATGTTGGGGTGGAAAAAAACAGAGCCCATATAAAGCAAAAACCTAAACCTCAGACAGTTTTCTGGTAAATTAGGATGTTATAACTCCTTTACACTTAAATCTGTAATGACTGACTGAATTTTACTTCCCATGTACTCCTGTGGGGATAAGATGAAGGCTAATGGGGTCTGTCACAGCTCTTCAGAGCACTGCCCTAGGGGACTGAAGGGGCTGTAATTGTCAAGCAGCTGACCAGCTGCAACTACTAAGTGTTTCCTGAAGTGTTTGAGGAGGTTTTATACCCTTTTCATCAAGCTTAATATCGTCCATGTTACAAAAGACACATTAGAGAGGTTTAAATTAGCAGCTTTCCTAGCAGCATCAGGAGAGAGGTCAAGAGGTGCAGTTTTAATACTCTTCCTCTGGAGGTGGACAAGTAACTACCACCTCCCAGAGGAGGACCTGCACACCTGTGGAATGGCCAGTGCCCTGTTCTTCCTGTACAAGTCTATGTATTGAGAAACTGGAGAGTTTCTAAGGTTACCATCCTGCTTTTTGCCAAAGTAAAAATGGGCTCCAGTGTCGCTGTGATGCACAAGGGAACACACAGCACACACACAGGGGTTCAGGCAGAGAAGAGAAAAGAACTCTCCAGTTTATTGCTGCCCTCGTATCTCTCAGTGTCTGGACAGTGAGCAGAGGTTGCACAGAGAAGTTCCCACCTCTCCATCCCCACTGGGCACTGGAGAAGTCCATCAGGTGAGATCTTTTACAAAGGAATGCAAACATGATCCTTGTTTATCTCACAATTCATGAGAACTGACTCCACTATAGCAAAACAAATCAGAAGGCTGATTGTCAGGGACAACACTCCAGTGCTACAGTTTTTGAAGAGACAACAAAATAGAGTTTGATTTTCAAAGGCTCAAGCTTTTTCCAAAAGTTAGTCTTGTTTGAAATGGAATAGGGTAGGAAATCAAATATGGAGGAAGCTATAGCCACCAATCATGAAAAAGAAGTAAGCCATTCCTTCTGTCTTTAATACATAGGGTCTAGCAGTAAATAACTTAAGAAATTCCTTTTCAATCTGAATTCAATATTTTCCTTCTGCTTTGGGCTCTCACTTGCATTATTTCCACTCCTTTCAGAGGTCTATTGGTGCAATGAGTCACTTTGAGCTACACCACATGCTTTAGTGCTATCAGGAAAGTTTGTGCTGTGCTTTTCCTGTAAATTAATCAGACACTTCAAGGTTCAAGCACCTTTCAATAGCAGTAAAATCCATATATTCTTCTCATAGAAGCTGATAATAGCAGCACAGTGTTACAAAAATGTGTCTGGGAACCATGATGCTGCTTACTGTGGTTACAAAACACACAGGTCAATTGGATGCAGATACAATAGAGATTTACTTCTGCACTTAAATCTGCTTCATTTTATCTTTTAATTCTAACCTGCCTAAGCAAGAAACATCTTGTATTGATTAGCTGGTTTTGAAGACAATGAATGCTTCTGAAGTACACGACTCGGGAAATTAGGTACGAAATGCAGTCTTGAATGCTGTGTCAAGTGTCTTCTTTACAGGCTGAAGTTTGTATACCTCTTTCTGTTCAAGTCCTTTCAAATATTTTCTATTTTACTTACAACTTCTTTTTCCTGCAGTAGCTACAGTCTCTGAGATGTGACTAATGCTGCTTGTACAGCCTTTCACTGTGAAGCTGGGACATGGTTTAACAAGCAATTGCCCCTTCCTACTCAAATAAACCATACATTAAAAAAACAAAAACAAAAATAAAAACAAAAACACAGCTCGAATATACAATACACTTATGTTATGGGCCCAATGACTGTGAATTGTTTTTTCTTTTCATAGCCACAGTGTTAAGCAAAGAACAAGAGCTCAGGTAAGAGCTGGAAGGGGCCACAATGTGTGCTTGTGCTTGCCACATGCTGAGCATCTGTTCTCAGCTCTCAGGGATCCAGGAGTCACTACAGCTGCAGGAGCCAGCTCTGGAAATTCACAGCTGCTCCCAACCCTCTGCAACCACACCACCAGAGCCTGAGCCACAAGGCTTTATCTCAGGCTACTTGTCACTTCTGCTAGAGCTTTCCCACTACAAAATATTCCCGGCCTTTGATTTGTCTGCTCCAGCAGACTAATTTGCCATACAGTGTGATGGCCAAGGAATTCACATAATGCCAGCAACTGAGGGGTGTAACAGGCAAAATCTCACACTGGGTATTGCCAGGGAATTTAATAATTATGGGGAGCCCAATAATTGTGGGGAATCCTTTGTTGTCAAATGGCAAAGTGGCAAGGGGTAGAGTTTTGTTGTGTGAGTACAGTGTCCCTTTTTGTTGGTGTTGAGATGATGTGGCTTTAACATAGGTGAGGATGTTTTTGGTTGATAAAAATGAGTGGATGATGAAGCCATATTTTAATGACATTTCAGCCCTCTAAGACTAACCTATGAGACATTGACTATTGAATTTCATCTGTTTGAAGGGACTTTGCAAGAACATGATATTAACTTACTCCTTGGAAAAACACACAGCACTATGTACTCTGAGCTTACATAAAGTAACATGGCAAAGGAAATGGGAAGCTAGCATTGAAATCCATGAATTTATACCCATATGAGGCTGTAGAGGGGGCAATCAGGGTGATATAATTCCCCTTTTAGAAGCTTAATTCAAACTTTAAGCTTCCTCAGCACATGCAAAGTTGGTAAATGGAAACTTTGTGTGGTTGCCCTTTTCTTTGCTGTTAACTTGGGGTGGTAAGGTTTCAAGGGGAGTACTGTGCAGACACAAATACAGTGTTCCACACACTGCTTTGGAAAGGAGTGGCTGCTCAGGGGCTGCACATAGTGATCAAATAGCTGACAGCTGCTCCTGTTTTTCTTTTTTATTCAGGGATCCAGCATGAGAGTTGGACTGTGAATACTGAGCTATTATTGTTGGCTCACAAACGTTGAGCTGCTGGTATTGATTTTCTGAAAAGATGTTTGGAGCAGTAGCAAAAATAAAAAATAAAGTCAAGAATGATGAGGCTTCACAAATAGCCAATAAAAGAATCCACAAAAATCTTAGTAAACTCTTGGGCTATTCAACCTTGACAATGTCCTTTTCAATCTGAATCAAATCTTCTCCTCATGTTTTGAGCAGCCAGCCACATTTGTTTCTACCCTCACCATGGTCCACTGGCTCAGTGAATCACTCTGAGCTACAGTTTGCACTTCTAAGCTTTCACACTCTACACAGTCACCCTGGGAAAGCAGAGAAAGAAATGGGCAGTGGAGGATGTGGAGTCAGTGATGAAAGTCCTGTTCATCAGAAGGAATTTCTTCTGAAGTCAATGGGAGCTCACAGCATGGGGTGGCTGTGAAGCCAGACCCCTCATATGCACCTCCTAAGATACATGCTGGCCTCTTGCAAACTTTAGGATTTACAGCATTTGATTTACCCATGAATACATGAAAAAAAACGCAGTCATTTTTATTATAAACTTTATTACCTTACTAAATTTTTAAAAATACAAACACAAAGCAGTTAATGATTACAGTAGTTTAGGAAAAGCAATTTAATTTTTACTGTGAGATGATATTCCACAACTGTAGCCAAAACTGACATATAATCATTCCATAACTCTCAAAATAAAAAATTAATTATCCAGAATTAAATGCTCCATATGTAAGCTTTCCATAATGGAAGTCCCTGAAGAAAACTGACCCTCAGTATCTGAATATTTCATTGTTTCTGACACAAGGGACTTAAACCACTACTTTTGTTTAAAGCCAGAGTAATTAGTCTCATTTTATTTCATTACACCAACATAAAACTGGAGTAATGCAGCTATAAATTAGGTCAAATATTTCTAGAACTACTGATTAAGATAAAAAATTAAAACGGGTAATATAATGTTCTTAAAGGACAGATGGTAACAGCACTGACTACATGGGATAATGACTTATCCTACCAGCAGTTCCATTAAACTTACTGGGGAGTAAATAACAGAATAAAACTCAGCACACAGTTTACCAGTGCCTGGCTGTGTTTGCACAGTGCCCTCTAGGATGGGGTCCCTGTCTGGGTACTACAAAAACATACATAAGAGACAGAAAAAAATTAATGTGCTTTGAAATTTAACAAAAAAACATTGAGATAAGTGAAATAAGAAGATCTCTTCAAGCTCCAGTAACCCACTTTGCTTCAACCATTGTTTCCTTTGATTCATTTCCTCCCAGGTGAATACCAGTCAGCAGTGTAAATTTATTCAAAGAGTCTCCGAAGAAAGGACTTCTTGGTCGATGGTGATAACTTCATGGTTTTCTTTTTGCGCAACGGTTTCATGGGTGGCTTCTTCAGGCACGCCACCTTTTGGGGAGTTTGCAGCCCTTTATTAAGGTCCACGTGCTTGTTGCAGAAGTATTTGACATTTGCTTCTGAGAGACGTAGGAGCATGGTCTCTGAGAGATCCATACACTGCGCGTGGACCCAGTGGCCAGCCCCGCTGGAACACAGGATCATGGCAGGCTTGTTGAGTTCTGTGGAGTAGAAAGGGACCCAGGTGTTAATGTCAACGCTGCAACTGGCACAGCAGGTGATCCAGTAGCCTGTTTCTGATTCATCTTCTTCATCATCTTCATTGTAAGTATCAGCATCGTCAGCATCAAAGCTATTGGCTTCAGCACTAAAACAGAACTCCTCTGAATCTTCGAAAGGGGTGGAGTCTCCAGGGTCTTCACTTGATGTCTGACTGCAAATTTGTGTTATCAGCTCTTCTTCCTTGTCCTCTTCTGCTCCTTTGCATCTCAAAATGTAGAAGTAGTTTGCGTCTGGGGTTATTTGTTTGGTGGCCCCTGGAATGCCCAGCAAAACAGACCCTTTGCCCATATCACAGCCAAACCACATTCTGCAGTGTTTAATGTCTGGTGTCCACTCTGGGCTCACACTTTCAACAATCTCTATCTTACTGTCTTCCAGAACGATGGTGTTGCAGGCCAGCCGTTTCTGGTTGTCTGAGTGGTAGCCACCGACAAGGACAAATTCAGTGTCACTGATCTGGGTCACTATGGCACTGGACACTGCTATCCCCCCTGGCAGGACGGTGCAGCTCACAGCCGGGCTGCCCAGGGGCAGGTCGATTTTTAGCTTGAACAAGTTGGGGGACCTGGTGTTATTTTCAAGCGAGTGGCCTCCCAAGATGTAGATTGTATCATCTCTGGCAATTGAAACATGGAAAGAAAGTCCATCTTGAAGCTCTGGAAGTATATATGATGTACAGCACCCAAACTCAAAATCAATGAGAAACACAGATGGCAAACAGTCGACTACGCTGTTCCATTTCTCAGTGGTTCTTTGTGCAAGAGGAGTGTACGACCTCCCTCCAAACAGAACACTCATGCTTTTTCCCCGGCTATGAATTACATTAATTGTGTGCCCGTATCTAGCTTCAGGGACATCTCCACCCAGGTCTTTCTCAATGCATTGGAACGTCATTTTCTTGCTGGTTTTGCTTACCAGACTCATAAAGTAAATCTTATCAGAAAGGTCATTGTTAGGTGTTTTACCACCATGGATGATATACTGGTACTCATCAGCCCTTGCATCGCCTCGGAGCATGCAAAGAGCAGGGTAGCGCAGAGGGGGGAGGTAACACGAGTCTTTAGAGAAGAAGGCAGGTTTCATTTTGAGCTCATTCTGCTTTATATCGAGGAGGAAAACACCAGTGGGGCAGGATCTCTTTGGCCATCCTTTCTGACCAAAAAAGAAAACATGCCCATCAAAATTCAGGAGAGAGAAGCCCGGCTGAAGCAAGGATGAGTTACTGACGGTGGAGACCATCTGCAGTGACATTCTGTCTGTTGACTGGGCCATACTGTGGCTGAGAAAATAAAAAAAACAAAACAAACACATCAAACGCGCATTAGATCCGTCATAAATACATATTTTAGTGTTGGCTTTTTGCAAATATTGGAATGAATGTTATAAGTATGATAGTTTTTCTGTAGTTTTTTACCATTCAGTTTTAACTGCCTGAATAGATGTATGAGGTTTTTCCTTTACTGTAGTTTAGAATTTAGGTGCAGTGTGTTTCAGCTGCCTGAATAGATAACTTCCAAAAGAGGCCCAAGTGACTCTCAGCATCTCCACCTGTGGAAAAGAGACCCAAGCCCAAATCAAAAGATGATAAGAACTGAATAAAAGTGGGATTACACTTGACAGACCCAAGGAATGACTATACAGAAGAGTTCCTGGAAAAGTGAATGTGCATAAATCCGTGCATGAAGAACAGGATAAAAAGGGGGGGTTCCAAAACACCGGTGTGCTCTTGGCAGCACTCCAAGATACCCAGTAGACCGTATTTAACCTTTGCTTTATTTTATTTCTCTTATTGTCTCTATTGAATATTTTTAAATTTTNAAGATACCCAGTCGACCGTATTTAACCTTTGCTTTATTTTATTTCTCTTATTGTCTCTATTGAATATTTTTAAATTTTACCAGGAAAGTGAACTCGTTTTTCACAGATCCTATCACAATTATTGAAAAGAATATATTTATTGAATAAATCCCAAGGAAGTTGCGCTGCAGTTCACTCTCTGAAACCCACAAAGACAGGCTTTCCCGCGGCTCAAGACACAAATCAGGCAGGAGGTGTGCGCCCTTTCCGCGGTGCTTTGGGGATTCCCGCAGGCTCGGGCTGCGGGCACACGGAGCCGGCTCGCAGGGCCGCTGGGGCCGG